>CANXYC010376737.1:0-15195 GCA_948193065.1 Aleurites moluccanus
ATTTTGAAACCTATTGATCTAACCATCCATTTCTTCATCATTTGATCCAATGGTTAGATTTAATCAAGCCTAAATTAATGTCATAAGGTTGCATACATAATATAATTCCATATCTCAAAGGAAAAGACCATAATGCCCTTAGTTCAACTGAAGCACCTCAATTGAGGAGCTTACCTGATACAATTTTCAATCGGGTTTATTTTTCCATCAAAACTTCAAATAAACTAAATAACATCATTTACATTCTCTTAAATTCTTTTCTACCTTTAAATATGGTGATAATTCCATAAAAACTCGAAGGGGGTGCGAAATTACTATTTTGCTCCCAGTTCACAAAATTTCAAGTTTTTCCCGATTTCTTCTTAACAGCCTTTGATGCACTTTTACATGCGTAAAACTGTCTAAAACATGCATATTCATACAATTTAAGCAATAACATGTATCATACATAACATATAAACAAACAAGAAACCCCTTAGGTTTGCCCTTTGAAACTTAGGTTCTAAGCCTTTAAGCTGGGGTGTTACAAAAAAGTATCAAGTTTGCTTTGTAACTATATCCCTAAAATTATTTCCCACCATTTCAAGACTAATGGACCACATACTGAGAATTAATTCATGTATGATAGTTATAACTTTCTAGGGTATTACATTTATGGTATCCCTTGCTATTGACCTTGATATGGTTTGGCAGAGCTACCGATCCGACAGGGTAGTGGGGAAATACTGTCGGCGATGTTCACATCGTATTACTGATACCCTAGCTGGGAGGGGTTATGGTCCTGGCCATAGGGCCTGATTACCCTTATGCTCACTGATACATAAATGATACTGGAGACCTATATGGTCCATACTTATACGAATTACTAAAGATTGTATGATTTCTTTTCATATAGTCCATCCCTTTATCTGTCTTTCCATATGATACCGAGCCTATATTGCATTCATTGGCTATATTATACCCTGATATTGATTCTATATACTGTTATCTGTTCCACTGATACCATTGCTTTATTATTGCCTATTGATTATTGTGAATGCATGTAGATTCACTGAGTATCATCTATATTCACTTTTTCATTGTTTACCCATTTTAGGAGAAGAGTAGGCTGTAGAATCCTGTCATCTATCTTTCGAGGATTTCTGCTACTGATAGTCTTATGTATATTTTTCTGATATTTCTGTATTATTTTTGGCGTTCATTATTTAGCTGCTCTATGAGGTATGTATGGGTTAGCTAGGAGATGAACATATGTATATGATACTTAATGGTATATATATATGAATTATATGATGATATTGTGGTATGATATATGACTGCTACAACTAATTGCAGAAATTACGGAATGTATAACAGATTAACAGAATGAATGGTAACTAATTCAAATGAATAATATATTGAGGTTTATAGATTGTGTATGTGATACTGGGTTCTACGGGTGCTGGTTGCCATTGGCATTTTTCGTACCCTAGGACCGTCGCGGTCCGAAAAATCGGGTCGTGACAATAAGTTGGTCATTTACGGCCAAAAAGTTAATGCAATTGGCATACCATAGTCTCTGGCGACGATGACATTCAAATGGTTGGCCTATGGTTTTTTGAGCTAGGCATTTTATTGAACACATTGTGTGCAATAATGAAATGGTATTTTGGCAAGGTTTTGGTGCAACATTTACATTGCCCCAAATATCAACAAATACAAATATTGTAAGCAATTCCATAGGCATTATATACACATCAATAAACATCATCAAATGGATCAATTTGGCATAAGAGCACAAGGCAAAAATAAAGCAAAACATAGGCAATTTTGCCCTAATGTAGTTTGGCCAAAATGGTGTTTTTGCATATGGATTCCAATTGACATTTTAACACTTTAGCCATAACATATGATGCATAAAAGACTCACCTAACACTTCAAATCACCTAGCAATTTCTTCAAATTCCTCAAAGTAGGCAAAATGTGTAATTTCCTTCAATTGAATTTTCTACAACAATTCAACCATCAATTGACTTCCAATTAACTTATTCTACACTCAATTTACACATACTAATCCATTTTCACAAAATCAAATCATACAACTTAGGTTTAGGGTTTGAAAATTGGGCAAAAATGCTATATGCATCAATTGATGCAATTAAACACATTAGCCAATCTAACTAACATCTAATAACCCTAAAACAAGCATAAAATCAAACAAAAGAACAATTTACCTAAAAAATGTAATACCATATAAATTCTTAACTCACATGCATGAATTAATTCTCAGTTTGTGGTTCATTAGTCTTGAAATGATAGGAAATAATTTTAGAGACATAGTTAGAAAGCGAACTTGATATTTTTCCGGAAAGCGGCAGTGTCGGGAACACTGCCGAGAAATTAGCAGTCCGGTCAATAGAAGAATTTCTGAAGTTGACTTGGGTGTAAAAGATCACCATAATTTATGTGTAATTTTGGTAAAAATAAAGAAGTGAAAATCATTTAGGAACACTGAAAAATTAACTAATGGCAAAATCGTAAATAAATGAAAGTTTAAGGTGAATAGTGAAATTGGTTGGTTGGGGTTACAGAATGACTCTGGAACTACTTTTATAAATAAGTATAAATTAAAATAAGTCTATTAACTCCCCACTTTGAAATCCAATTCCTGACAGAATTGACAGAATAAATTACAGAAGATTTTGGACCAAAATGTGATGGATGAAACTTAGGGGATTAAGTTGTAATTTGCCAAAATGAATTTTCTATATATTTTATACTTAGAAAAGTTTTTTCATTCTTCTTCTTCTTCTCCATATGATCCAAACCACTCTTTCCATTCTTTTTCTTCAATCTCTTCTTCATTTTATGCAAATTTCTTAAGATTACTTGATGGAAAAGTCGAGTATTCATCTAGCTTTATTCATTTCCATCATCAATTTGTGGATAGGAGCAAAGAAATTCAAGGATTTATTTGAAGGGAGGATTCATCCACACCACCACTTTTAGGTAATCAACTTATTTGTTTGATTTAATGGTTTAAATAAATGTTATTTAGGTTGGATTTGATGGGTTTGGTGTTATATTGCATCAATTGATGCAAATTTATAGGAATCCCTAATTTGGTTTGGTTAAATTAAAGTTGTAAGAAATGGGTTGATGATTTAGTGTTTGTTTGTGTTAATTAGCATTAGAAAATATTTATTGGATGTGAATAGAGGAGTAATTGATGGATTTGATGTAGCATTGAAGTTTGCACAAGGTTGCCTCATATAGGCCATTTGGTGAAAAATTAGCTTGTTCAAAGGCATTTGAAGCATTAGGTGAGTTCTATATGCATCATTTGACATGCCTATATCATAAAAATGTTGATTAGAAACCATATGTGAAAGCCCTCATTTGGCCGAACCTACCTCACTATTCACCCTTTGAATTTTTGCTCGGTTTTTGCTTGAATTTCCATGCCATTTGATCCTAATTTGATGTTGTTTAATTGTATTTCTTTGATGCCTATACCTTTGTTGACAATGTAGCTTTGTGTTGATTGAATTTGGCAAGTCAAGTTTGCACCTAAACCTAACCTATTGGCTTGCCATTGTATGCCCACCATATGTTCGATGAAATGCCTAGTTCATTTACCTTTGGCCTATTGGTTTGTATTCCATAGGCCTACCAATTTGAATGCTATTGTTGCCAATGACGTTGGCATGCCAATTGACCTACCATTTTCCGCTACCAAGCCAACTTTTATTCCATGTCTTTCTTAATTGCCAAACAAATTACCATTGATTATAATCTACAGCATTGCCTTTGTTCTTATTGATATTGAATTGATTGATATTGAACTGATTGATATTGGACTGATTGATTGTTGGATGCCATTATTGCATAATGGTATCCCTTATTATATTGACCCTTATATGGCTTGATAGAGCTACCGATCCGACAGGGTAGTGGGGAAATACTATTAGTGATGTGCAAATTGTATTACTGATACCCTAGCTAAGAGGGGTTATGGTCCTGGACATAGGGTCTTATCAGCCTTATGCTTATCGATACAGATATATTACTGGAGACCTATATGGTCCATACAGATACGGATTACTGGAGATTGTAGGATTTCTTTTCATGCAGTCCATCCCTTTATCTGTTTTTCCATATGATACCGAGCCTATATGATATTCCTTGGCTATACTGTACCCTGATATTGGTTCTAAATACCGCTATATGTTCTATTGATACCATTGCTTTATTTATGCTTACTGTTTATTGTTGATGCATGTAGATTCACTGAGTATCATCTATACTCACCATTTCATTGTTTACCCATTTTAGGAGAGGAGTAGGCTGCGGAATCCTATCATCTATCTTCCGAGAATTTTTGTTACAGACAATCTAATGTATATTTCTGATATTTAGTATTATTATTTTTGGTGTTCATTATCTAGCTGCTTTCTGGGGTATGTATGGGTTAGCTAGGAGATGAACATATGTATATGATACTTGATGGTATATATGAGTTATATGATGATATTGTGGCATGATATATGACATGTTTCAGCCAATTGCAGAATTTACAGAATGAACTACAGAATAACAGAATGAATAGTAACTAATTAATATGAATAATATATTGTGGTTTATAGACTGTGCATGTGACACTGGGATCTACGGGTACCAGTCGCCATTGGCATCTCCCGTGCCCTTGGACCATCGCAGTCTGGGAAACTGAGTCGTGACAGTATTTAATAAATTTCATTGTTTAAACTATTAAATTAAAGAATGTTAAGTTATTGTTAGGGTTTTTTGAAATAATAAATGGAACGCTGGTGTTTTCTGTGAATGAAATTATTGTAATTTGTTATGTATTTTTTAATAAGTTTAGTTGCATTTGAGGCTATAATATGAAAGAATTTTAGAAAAGGTCAATTGTTATGTACTCTAAACGCTACTTAAATTTTAATGGGTTCAGATGCTTTAGTGGGTTGAGTATATTTTAAGGCTCTAAACACTGCTCATTGAATTGTTTTTATGTTTTTAATATTGGGTTTATTGCTGGAAATTTTTTACAATAGAGATAATTTTAAATTATTAATTGTTACTTAGGTAATAATGGGAGAAAAGTTAGTGGCATTACATTGGCATCGTGGGGGCAATTTAAATAAACCCTAGTTACATTGGTGGAGATGAAGTTTATTTTCCAATAGTATACATTGATACTGCCCAATGGGCTCCTAGCTCGCTAGCTCTTCCCTTAAGATAATTCAATTAGTCAATCGTCTTATTATTCTCAATCAATTTTTATAGGCTTCTCTACTGGATTGAAATGACTTGTCATATGGTCATACAGAAGAACAAGCAAACATAAACAATTAAAAAAAATGATTTATTAGAAAAGTGGAATCCATCTTTAGCCTGCCCGAAGCGCCTTTGCTGCTGCAAATTTGGGTAATGGCTATAAGGGAGAAATCGAAAGGAAACTGTACCCTTTTTTGTATACATCTATATGCAAACTCACTAAACATATCAATGACGGAGTTTAAGGGTTATTGTGTAGATTTTAGATATGTTGTGTATTTAAATATTAATATTGGGGTGTAGATGATTTTAGACTATTATGGAGTGATGAAGTGATTTTAATAGTATGCAAGGCAAAAAGCATGGGGATGTGCTCCAATTATATGTCCAGCACTCCGTTGATGTTCCAATATTTTTTGTTGATGCTCCAGCACATCTGTTGAAAAGCTTTGATGAAGTTGTAGATACAGTTGCAAGAGATGATGGCGTAGGAAAGGGTGCAGACATCAGGCAGAGTGGTGCCTTAGCTACTAGATTAAATGAAGACATATCTAAAGTAAATGATGTACCTATTGTCAAATATGGAGTTAATGATGGTGTAAATTTAGGTTGTGGTAGTAATGTGGAAGTTAATAATGAAGTATAAAGTAGTGGTGATAGTTCTTCAGAAGATTATGACAGTATAGAAGATATATGTGAAGAGCCTTTGGAAGGAAGTGATGTGGATTGTGAATAAATATCTACAAGGGAGAGTATCAGAAAGTACAAAAAGGAATCCTTAAAATCTATAAAAGCAACTCAAGCATAAGAAATTCTACTTGGTGAGGTAAGAGTTTATGATGGGTTTGACAATGAGGAGAGAATAAAACACAAGGAGCAAAGTAGACTTAAGGTGATGAAGAATATATAGACAGTTTTGATCCTGATAGCAGGTATGGCAGTGAAGATGATAAAGGTGTTGCTGAGGTATCGAGAGATAGGAAGAGAAACATACATTATGATCTAGAGGCAATAAAACCAATGTTTCAGCTTAGAGTTATCTTTGTCAATGTCCAATAATTTAGAGAGGCAATGAGGAAGTATAGGATACCTAGAAAGGTTTCTCTGAAATTCAAGGTAGATGGCATAGATAGAGTCAGAGTTATTTGTAAAGATAAAAATTCTCAGTTACTATATGCTAACAAGGATAAAGGTACTAAAAAATTTAAAATCAAAACATATAGACAAATTCATAAGTGCTCAACTAAAAATAAGCTTAAGTTTTGCAACTTTAGTTTTCTTGCCAATCATTTCAAAACAAGGATTAGTTCCCAATCTTCTATAAAGTTAAGTGAAATATATAATTTGTGTAGGGATGAATTAAAGCTATATATAGGGAAGACAATTTATAAAAGAACTAAGGCAAAAGTTTTGATAGATGTGATAGGTGATTATAGGATAGAGTTTCAAAAATTGCATGATTATGTTGATGAGATTAATAGAAGTAATCCTAGAAGTACTTGTTTTGTCAAAACAAAGACATTAAGGGATGGTACAAAGAGATTTAAGAAGGCGTATGTTTGTTTTAATATAGTAAGAAAGGGTTCCCTAAAAGGTGTAGACCTATTCTTGGTGTGGATGGTTGCTTCTTGAAAGGTTCACTCAAGGGACAATTATTGGTGCTTATGTTTAAGGATGGAAACAATCAAATATACCTAAAAGCTTAGGTTAATGTTGCAGTTGAAAATAAAAAGAATTAGAAGTGGTTTGTTTCAATTGTCAAACAAGACCTAAGGATCACTACTAGCGATGGATGGACTATTGTGACTGATATGCAAAAGGTATAAGTAGTCACTTCCTTAGATTATGCTTCTATTAGTATGTCTACATTACATTGTATAGGATTTAACTTGATTTATATACTTTGTGTGCATGTTTATGTGTAAGGTTTAAAAGCTGCAATTCAGGATAAATAGCTTTTGGCAGAACACAAAATGTGTGCAAGGCATGTTTAGCAAATTAGTCCAAGAAATGGAGAGGAGCGGAGAAAACGAAGAAGTTTTGGGAGTGTGCATGGTCACCATTTGAGGATTTTTTAAAAGATAAGTTGAAAGAGATGTTAAAATTAGAGAAAGGTATTGTGGAAGATCTTATTTACTACAGTCACACCACATGGTGCAAAACATACTTCAATTTTGATTATAAGTGTGATGCAGTAGACAATAACATATCAGAAACTTTCAATGGGTGGATTTTGGTAGATAGGATGAAGAGCATCATAAATGTGTTGGAAGAAATAAGGGTGCAAATAATGAATAGGATTATATAAATGAAGGAGTTTGTTGGTACCTAGATATGTGATATCTCGCCTATGGCAATGGAAAAACTGTAGCAAAATAAAGATTGGGCAATGCAATGTATTATTGAGTGGAATGGAGAGGATAGATTTGAGATATTAAATAGCAAATTTAGACACACTGTTGATTTAAGGATGCAAAAGTGCACATATCGATCATAGTAGCTTAAAGGGATTCCATATGCATATGCAATATGTGTAATGAATCATATAGGTGGTAACCCAGATGACCATGTGTCACACTATTATAGAAAAAAGACATATTTAAAGGCATATAGCAATCTCATACAACCTCCAAGGGATATAGCGTTATGGCAAGAGTCTGAAAAAGGACCTACTGTACCACCAAAAGAAAAAAGAAAAATGCTTGGGAGACCTAAAAGAAGTAAAAAAACAAAGATAATGATGAAGGGAATAAAGTGGGTAAATTGTCAAAAAGAGGAGAGTCGATGACATGCAGCATATGCAAGGGTATTGGATGCAACCAAAAAGGATGTAAGCAAAACAAATCAGAACAAAGTCATATAAGTGATTAAACTACTATTGCTTTTATTTTAATGTATTATTATATGATTAAATTACTATTTTACAAATAATATTTGTTAATTCTCTTGTTGACTAAGGTATCTCGTGTTAATGAAGCCTCAAGTAGTCAAATTCCATTTGCAAGTGCAATTGTTAATAGTACAACTATTGGTAAGTTTGAAAGAGAAAGAGGAAGAGGGAAAGGTAGAGGGAACACAACATGTGTTGATTTACTTAATTCAAATATTGGTACTCAAATTGTCCAACCAGGTATATATATTGGATTATTGTGTTATTAATGGATTCTATTTATATTTATTTGTTAATTGGTTTGTAGCCAGTGCCACTACAAGTAGTAATGCAATAGAAAGAGGAAATAGTAAAGGAAGGAGCAATGGGAGCACATCAGCAAATGTTGTTGGTACTGACATGAACAAAGATTTGGCTACCTATGATCTAAATGATCTTGGCAATGGTGGATAATCTAAAAGATAAATGGAACAAACTAGAATAGTGTTGTTGGATTTAATGTAAGTTGTATGGGTTTGTTATACAAAACTAAGGGCAAAATCTTAATATGTTGTAACATGTCGATAGCTGGAGTTGATGATTTTATGTATTCAATTTCAGTACCCAAATGGAGCTTCAAAGGTTATTAGCAATCCATCCTCAATAAAAATATCAATTAAAGTTACATGAGACATTGGTTTCAAACTAAAAATTGTTAAGTGGCAAAACATATCAGCATTAACTACAAGACAACTTCAACAATAAGTGAAAATCAAACATATACGGAGTAAGCAGCATTCTAGAAACCAAAGTACCACCACTACTATAACACCTAATCCATCACAAGGAAGCAACTTCATAGCTCAAAGAGGCGCCAAATAAAGCTCAACTCAAACAAATGAAGACATTAAGAAGGATCATTGTTGGTTTTGTGCTTCATAATACTTTTGTTAATGTAGACAAATGAAGTTACAATACTTTTTTCTTTTTTTTTTTTAGGGTGTATAGGGGAATAAATCTCACTTTGCTAATTATGTAGTCTCCCCTTTAATTTCTTACATTATTTAGTGTAAGCATTACTGAAACACCCTCAAATTTCATTTATATAACCTTGAATTTATGTTGTTTAATCATAAATAAAGTTAGTTTACACATTAGAACATCATACTTACGGGATTTGACAAATCGTTAAAAATCGACCCAGTGGATAGGTAAGCATGTCAACGTTTTGATTAATGAACGGGTTTAAAATTTTCAATTTTTAATATCACCATTAGACTCATAAGTTGGAGAAATATAAGAAATATTATTTCAGAATTGAAATGGGACAAAAAGATAAATAATTAAAAGTTTCGAGTTCAAAGTGCAAATACAAAAACTGTCGGGGGGAAAATAGAATTAGCTGAAAGTTAATTCATATAAATATGTTCTAATTCTTCATTAAATAGAAAATTTTCCTTCATCTTCCATTGCCAACTAGATGAAATTCTCCTCCATCCAAAACTCCACCAATTTCATCCAAACTTCAAGTAAAATCGATAGAAAACTCAATTAAACTAGTTTCCATCGAAAATTCCAAGAAATTCAAGCTAGAAATTGATGAAACTCTAAACCTAAATTTTGGCCACTTGAAGAATTCAGGTGAGGATGATGTTTTTATTCATTCTTTTGATTCATTTAAGCTATATAAATGATTATAAATATGATTAGATTGATAGATTTCAATATTGGATCGAAATTGGAGAAAACCTAAAATTAGGTTTATGTTTAAATTGGATTTTCTGTATAGGTTTTCATAATTCTAATTAATGTTTAAATATCTTAGTTAGCATCCATTTAAGGCTAAATATGTGGTAAAATTAATTGTAGAATCGAAGAAAACTGAAGAACATTGCTTTTGCATGTTATAGGCAAATAGGTGTTTTATCGTGTAAACGATCAAACCGTCGGTTCTGGTGCGTTATATGTATATTATCATGCATGTAAACCTTGTTGATTTTCTTGCCTATTTGATATCTTATTTGCTATCTTTAACCTATTCTAATGTTTGTATGACAGAGCTACCTTACTGATGGGGTAGTAGGTAAATACCATCAACATTGTGCATAATGAAAATTCTAGTGATACCCTAGTTGGGAAGGGTTATGGTCCTGGCCATAGGGTCTAATCCACCTTATGTGTCATGACCTATTTCCATATCACGACAGTCCTAGGATGCGGGAGATGATAATGGCGACTTGCACTTGTAGAACCCAGTATCACCTGCACAATCTATAAACCACAATATATTATCCATTTTAGTTAATTACCATCCATTCTATTATTCTGCGATTCATTTTGTAATTTATTGCAAATGGCTGTAACAGTTATACTAGCATACCATATACTCATCATATATCATCAAATATCATCAGATACATAAATATATACATGTTCATTTCCTAACTAACCCATACATACCCCATGAAGCAGCTAGATTATGAACATCAAAAATAATACAAAGTCCAGAATATATATATATATATATATATATATATATATATATATATATAACAGCTAGTAGAAATCCTCGAATGATAGATGATAGGATTCTGCAATCTACTCCTCTCCTGAAATGGGTAAACAAATAAAAGATGAGTATATAATATACTCAGTGAATCTATATGCATAATCAAAATAATCAATAGGTAACAATGGAACAATGGCGCCAATAGGTCAAGATAATAATATACAGAATCAATAATAGGTTACAGAATAGTCAAAAAACATAGCATAGGCTCAGTGTCATATGGAAAGACAAATAAAAGGATGGACTGTATAAAATCATACAATCTCCAATAGAATCAGTATAGACTATATGCGAACATACAGTCCCCAGTAGCATATCAGTATCAATGAGTATAAGACTGATCAGGTCTTATGGCCAGGACCATAACCCCTATTAGCTAGGGCACCAATAATACAATGTGCACATCGCCGACAGTATTTTCTCACTACCCTGTCGAAATGGTAGCTCTGTCAAGCCACATTCAGATCAATATAAGGAAACAACATATCAATGGAAACCATTATGCAACAATGGCATCCTCCATATCAATAAGCTCAATATCGATCAATCAGTTATCAATAATATCAATGGCATTGCTATAGATGATATATAATCAAAGGGAATTGGTTCGGTAATCAACAAAGACATGGAACAAAAGTTGGCTCGACAAAGGAAAACGGTAGGCCAATTGGCATGCCAACGTCGCTGGCAACAATGGCATTCAAATAGTAGGCCTATGAAATGCAAACAATAGACCAAAGACAAAATGAACTAGGCATTTTCACAAACACTTGGTGGGCATACAATGTCAAGCCAATTGGTTAGGTTATGGTGCAAATTTGGCTTGCCCATTTGAATCAACAATAAACCACATTTGCAACAATATAATAGGTATCAAAGAAACAAGATTAAACAACATCAAATGGATCAAAATAGCTAGGGAATTCAAGACAAAATCAAGGCATATAAATAGTGATTTCATTTCGACCAAAATCTAATTTACATGAATGGTTTCAAATTTCAATTTCAACATATTAGGCATGTTAAAAGATGCATATAAGACTCACCTAAGCTTCCAAATTGCTTTGGAAAATTCAATTCCACCACAATTCACTAATGGAGCCAAATAGCATAACTTTGTCATATCTTATTTTCTACATCAAATTAATCACTAATTAGTTGTCTATTAACCACCAATTGCTATATTTAAACAACAATTAACATAAACTAACACTAAATCATTAAGCTCATTTATACAACTTCACTAGGTTAGGGAAAATTTTCAACTTCACTAAGGTTGAATTGAATGGGTTTTAGGTTAGATTGCATCAATTGATACAAATTGTTGAAAATTAGGCATTTTCAACAATTTGTATCAATTGATACAATCTAACCTAAAACCCATTCAATTCAACCTTAGAATCATCTAACTAAACCATAAAAACAAACAAACAAATTGATTAACTTGGATGAGTGATGAACCTAAATCCTTCCCTCAATTTGTCATTGGTATTCTTTTAAGCTTCCTAGCAAATTGATGGAAGATATAGGTAGAACAAAGCTATAACTCAATTTTTCTATGAATTTTTCTAAGAAATTTGATGAAATTTGATGAAGAAATGGAAGGGAAATGGGAGTGCTTGGTTCGGCTAAAGAAGAGAAGAAGGAAGAAGATGAGCTAAAAATTTCTAAGTATGGCTAAAATCATATAGCAAATTATATTTTGGTCCTTAAGTTTCCAAGTATTTAGGTTTTGACCCCAACTTCTTCTGTAATTTATTTTGACAATTCTGTCAGTATTTGTGTAACACCTCAATTTAACCTAGAACTTGAACTAAAAAGGGGCAACCTTGGGATGTTTGCCTTGAATTGTATATTGTGAATTATATTATATATCTGTGCATGAATTTGATAGATATGCATGTTATATGATGTGTTTGGATATATATAGGGGGTTTAAAAACTTTTAGGAAGAAATCGGATAAATTTGATTTTTTGATGAACTGGGGGCAAAATGGTCATTTCACACCTCTTGAGTTATTTATGGAATTAACATCATATTTTATGGTAAAAGAGAATATCAGAACATGGAAATAGTGGTATAAAGGTCATTTGAATTATTGTTGGAAAGTTAAAGCCGATAGAAAATAATTTCGGGCAAAGCTGCTCGGATCATTTGAACTAAGGGTAGTTTGGTCTTTTCCTTTGAATTATGGACTTATATAGTGTATGCAAGCCTATGGTATCATTTTAGGCTAACCTAAATCAAACCATTGGATGAAAAGATGAAGAAATGGATGGTTAGTAAGCTAGGTTTCACAATTTCTACCATAAGCTCAATGTATAGGATTATGCCATTGATTTTTAACTTTATTTTTTCCACCCCTTCATCATTCTTCACCATTTTCACCAAGCAAAACTTTCTCTTTCTTCTTTAAAGGATTTGGCCACCATTGATGAACACCAAAACTTGTTGTTTTCTGTAATTTTTTGATCCAAACTTGTTAATTCCATCATTCTAAACACAAATCTATCCTTAGATTCAAAGGAAAATCAAGAAAAGGTGAAAAATCAAAGCTTTGAATTTTTGGAAGTACTATTGGAAAAGTAAGTGATTTTGTAATTCTTTTGGTTCAATTATGTTCTTAAGATGTTCTTTGATGTTAATTGGTGACAAAAATGTGTTTAGGTTGGAAAAAATTCAAAGATTAGAAATCAAACCCTAATAAGAAAAGGTATGAATCAAAGTGTGATTTTGATGGATCTTTTTGTTCAAATGAGTTGTATTTGATGTGTATGATATGAATTAGTGGTCATTTAATGGAAACAAATCCATTTGGTAGAAGAACAAGCTTGGCCGAAATGATGATGCTTGGATAATGGTTTGGTGTTTTGATGTTTTATAGGTTTAAATGATGGAATGTTATGTATTTGATGTGTATGTAATGAATTAATGGTTATTTGATGGAAAGAAATCCATTTGAATGGATTTCCATTTTGGTCAAAATATTGAAACATGAGAAATGGTTTGATGTTTTGATGTTTGATCGGTTTAAATGGATGAATGTTATGTAATTGGTTTATATTTATGTTATATGAATGATTGGTGTTGAAAAATGGATGAATGGAATGAATTCCATTTAGATTAAACCATGTTGAGTTTGTAAGTTTAATTTGTTAGGATAAAGTAATTAGAAAGGTAGAGTTTGAATATGGTTTAATGGAGTATATAATGTAAATGTATAAGTTTAGATGTGGAAAAGATATTTGATATAAGCACTTGGAAGCTAAACTTGAATATTGGTGTATGTTTGATATGGAATGCTAAGCTAAGTGTATATGAGTTATTAATTTGGTTTAAAAATGATGAATATATGAAATGTAAGTCAAATGTGGTGATAGAATGGGTATAAAGCATAAAGGAATAGAAAAAGAGTAAAGTGTGTAAAGTATAGTTTATAATGCATATTGAGTATGCTTTGTTAGTGTCGATGCTCTAAAGACAATCATTGTAATGATGTTTTTAGAAATATATTAATAAAAGGCATTATTTATTAATTAGTACTTATTATTGTTTAGAGTAATATTGTATAACTGTTTAATAAAGTCAATGGTATAAACATAGCATGGAGGCCTTCATGATGAGATCATAATAGTGAGATGCTTATCATGTGCAATTATGTTTTAACCTAAAAATTTCCCTAGTCATAGAATCAATGAGAATGGACATTATTGATTCGGAAAGACTAGCACATGCGTATACTATATGATTTGATCAAATCATTTGATCTCATAAAGATGCTGACATTGGGATGTTTGAGTATAGTATGTGGATGCTTACTAAGAGTAGTAAGTACATCGAAGTGATCGCAGGAGATAGTCATATGGAAATCTAAACAATGTTAATGATATATCTCTGCATGGAATGTGCAAATGTCCTTAGACTTGAGATGCTTAAGAGTGATCTAGAGTGAAGATGCTACACTTTAATTCCATGCCTAGCTCTCCCAAATGGTCTGCTTAAAGGGTGGGCATTGAGTATAGTTTGACACATTCTTATATATTTAAGTAGTCAACAAAGGATATCATAACTCCTGTTAGAAAGAGGGTTTTACCTAAGGCCTCTTGTATGAGAACATTACTGGAAATCTTTGGCCAAAGTGGATGGTACTTAGAGATGGTCTCTAAGGAAATCATTTTAGTAATGATGCTTGGATTACAAGGAACTATTGTTCGGGCTAAGTGTGGTGTAGCTAGCTTAATGGAGTTAACACAATGTCCATACATTAAACCGAACTTGGTAAAGGGGCTTGAAGGGACTAGTAGCACAATATTGTCCATGTGTTAGGGTTTTTGCTTACCATTAGCAATTTCTGATTACTTAGGGGTCATAATGTGTGGCAAGATACCGCTCATGATCTACTTAAGTTAGAGAGGTTCAATTGGAGAATTGATTATGAATTAAAGAAGTTTAATTCATATAATCCTTGTTGGACAAGGA
>CANXYC010376815.1:0-44026 GCA_948193065.1 Aleurites moluccanus
ATTTGCTCATTTATGTTGATGACATTATCCTCACTGGCTCCTGCTCATCCTCTATAGTTGCTCTCATCTCAAAGTTGTCTCATATCTTTTCTATGAAAGACTTGGGGCAATTAACATATTTTCTGGGTTTGGAATTTTCTGGGTTTGGAATTTTCTTACAGCTCTTCTACATGTATTTTGCATCAATCCAGGTACATTGTTGATCTTTTGAAGAAAACCAAGATGGATAATGCTAAACCTGTCAATTCTCCTTTTCCTGCTGGACAACTATTATCGTATCATGGTAGTGAATTATTTGCTGATCCAAAGATGTATCGTATGGTGGTGGGTGGCCTTCAATACTTAAGTTTTACTTGTCCGGACATAATTTTTGCAGTCAGTTAAGTTTCTCAGTATATGCATAATCCATCCATAGTGCATTGGAAAGCGATTAAGCGGATCCTTAGATATTTGAAATCTACCCCGCATCATGGTCTTGCATTTTACAAAAAGTATCCTATCACTTTAGCTGCCTTTTCAGATGCTAATTGGGCAGGTGATCCAGATGATTGTCGTTCTTATGGCGGTCAATGTGTCTTTCTTGGCAATAATTTGATTTCATGGTCTTCCAAGAAACAATGGACTTTTGCTAGGTCGAGCACTGAAAGTGAATACAAGGCCTTAGCTAATGCTGTCGCCGAGTTAGTTTGGATTCAATACCTCTTGACCGATCTTAAAGTTCCTCTTGCTATTCCACCAACTCTTTTCTGTGATAATATTGGTGTTATTTATCTATCTGCTAATCAAGTATTTCATGCCCGTACTAAGCACATTGAGATTGATATTCATTTTATTCGTGAGAAAGTCGCCCGCAAACAATTAACTATCCGTTTCTTATCATCTGTTGAACAACCTGTAGATATTTTTACTAAAGGATAGTCAATATCCAGGTTCAAGTTTCTACGTACCAAGCTTCTGGTTCAGGAACCTTCAGCTTGTGAGGGTGTATTGTCCTAAATAAATAAATATCCTGTCATATATTTTTGTTATGGTAATACAGCTATTATCTACCTTGTATGGTGGAGATTTGTAGGCAATGATATCGGGGTACAATATTCCTAAATTAGAAAGATTTTTAGGTTTAGACATAAACTGTGTGTGTGTAAATTCCTATAAATAGAAAACAAAGTCTGATGTAATATTCAAGAAAGCAATAACATATTTCACCATTCATCTTTACATACTATAGTCTTCATAGAGTAACAATTCATATGTTATTATGTTATTCTATGCTCTCAAACATTCTAGCAATGATAGCTAGTATTGAAAATTTTATTATTTCTTCAAACAAAATGAAAATCATTTATTACATAGAAATAAAGTAGGAAAGAACAATCTAATATAGAAGAAGAAGATAAATATTGGAAACCACACATAACTAATATAAATCGTACAAATAATTAATGTAGCGAAAGTAACAATATGATAAACAAATAAATCATACAAATAATTCAACTATGATCCCTGAAGATGAACTAGTTTCCTGCTGGTGGTGGCGAAAGGAAAGGGATAGAGGGAATTGTAGTTGGGATAGTGGGAATTGAGGGAAAGCTTGGTAATGGAGGCAAAGTATTGATCTTTGGAATAGTAGGTATGGCGGGCAAGCTAGGAAGTGGTGGCAGAGTGGTTGGCAAAGTTGGCAACGTTGGCTGCGGAAGAGTTGGAATTGTAGGCATTGGAGGCAATGTAGGCTTTGGCAAATTTGGCATAGAAGGCAATGGAGGCAATTGCAAGAGGTGACGAGCTGCTAAGCTGACATTCATGCTTGAAAATGACAAGGCAACCAAGAAAGCCATAATGAAGCAGTTGAAAGAAGCCATCATTAAGTGTATAATGTTGGATTTCAAATTTGAAAATCTTGAAGAAAATAATTTTTTTTTTTTGTTGAGTTTGGATGAGCAAACTAGATATGCTTCTAGCTCTATATATATGTACTTGCTTGATCTTATGGTAGGTGATATCGAAACCACGCTTTGGTAGGGAAAAACCGATCTTATTGGGTGATATTGGGTTACTTGTTAGTTCACCTTCTTATCAAATTTCCACTTACAAAAATTGACAAATATGGTTCTGGTTAGCTACTATAGTTGTACAATCAAATAGTACAGTACTTCTGGATTCAAGAAAGTCAAGGGTATAGGTAATCTAACTTTGAGTTCTAAAGGAACAACTCCAAACAACCTCATATTCTTTACTTTGTGATTAGACATATTTTATTAGTACAAAAATTCTTTAAAATGAACAAAAATTTTAAGGATTTGAACTTCTGAACTTCTGCTCTAAGAAATAATTAACATAACATAAATGGTTGGTTAATTAATATAGGTGAAGTTGAACTAACAAGAAACCATAAAGGTGTGTGTCAAAGTTTTCCCAAACCACATCGCCTAAAGTGAGCTCTATATAAGCCCATTGGTGTACATATTGTTTTCCTCATTCAAAGCCTAATTACGTAACACCTTTAGTCTGCACAAGATCAATATATAGTCACTTAACCATGGCCTCTTCCAACTGCTTCATACTCGCCTTTTTTATTGCTTTGTCAATTTCAAGCATCAATGTTGGTTTAGCAGCCCGACATCTTCAGCAATTGCCAACGCCTTTGCCTTCAATTCCAAATTTGCCAAACCCAACAATGGCACCATTGCCTACAATTCCAACTCTGCCACAACCCACATTGCCAACTTTGCCGACCACCCAACCTTCTCTGCCTAAGCCCACTCTGCCACCACTTCCTAGTTTGCCCACCATGCCTACCCTCCCTAAAATCACCTTGCCTCCATTGCCAAGCATGCCCTCAATTCCCACAATTCCAACTACAATTCCTTCTATCCCATTCCTATCCCCACCACCTGGAAACTAATGCAGCATGATGTTACTTTTGCACAAAGAGATGATTATTATAATTCATATCTGGGATTTATTGCTTGTTTCTATATTTATTATTTACACTTTTTTAGCATTGTAAAATTTATTTCTCTGTTTCTCAGTATAATAAGATATGAATGGGGTTACTATATTTATTATATCACTGGTCTCAACACGTTGGCAGTAATTTGGAACCAACAAGTCTAGCCCTTGCAAATAGCAAAATAAAATATATTAATCACGAAAAGAAATAAGCAATAAATGGAAAAAAAAAAACAACTGAAAGAACTATACACTTATATTAATTACAAAAATTAACAAGTTAAAATAATTCAGTACTGAAATTTAATTACAAAAACATGAAGGAAATAAAAATTAATGGTCTTGAATTAGCTACTGTAACTTAAAAGAAATTATTGAAATTAAAAATTAATTTACAAAAATTTGTATTTAATTAATTTGCTTGACTGATTTTTGAGATTAATTGATTAAGTTCTCATATTTATAAAAGTCTTTTTTTATAATTTTTTACTCTCATGACAGCACACTTTTTAAGCTTATGTTAGACTCGAGGTTTAATTTAATTAACTGTTCAAACTTAAATATCCAAGTCCAATTAATTAGAACTAAACAATATTAATTTCATGCTTAAATTAAAATTAAAGCCTATAAATTATTTACAGTGTCAACACTATATAAATATTTTAAATTTAATTTTATAGTCCAAGTTTTTGAACGTAGAATAATACACTTATATACTCAGTGTGTGCACCTTGTGTGGATAAATATTTTCCTATAATAATAACACTGAATGAATATATTTAATAATAGCAAATTATTTCATGTCGACAGTTATTTATTTAATTTTTTAATATTAATGAGATTTAAATTTTAATATTTATTATTAAAATAATCTCATCTTATTATTAAGTTACATTGTCAATTATTTAATTGAATTAATAGTATCAAAATAATTTTTTTTATTACATGAAAATTTTCTAAAAGGAATAAGGCATGATTAGATTCGACTCGGATAAATTTCTAATCATAGATTATTATTCCTCTTTAAAAAAAATTATAGTCTACCAAAAAACATAAATTAGATTATTAGCCAGCCCGAGATGTGCGATAGAACAACTTCCATTCCCATCTCCAAATCACAGAGAGTTCTAATTGCAAATTGTCTATCCTTAAACTGATGACTAAATAATGGTATAATTAGAAGTGATTCGTTTCCACATTTATAAGTGTTTCTATTAATTTCTGAAATAGGTCTCCAACTTCTACTAGGACAAGGTCTCATATTTATTAAGTGTATATATTGTCCTTTAATTATCGGAAAATTAAAAACTTTCTTATTATATAAGCAGTTGTCTTTTAACCAATTAGCATTGTTTATCTTTATCAAGCAATAGTCTTTTCTCTTCTCTAATGATGAAGCTTCAACATCTATCCAAACTTGACACCACCCAAATCAGTTCAACCATTCTAGAAATCAGTTTTATTT
The DNA here is from genome assembly GCA_948193065.1 of Aleurites moluccanus. Lineage (NCBI taxonomy): Eukaryota > Viridiplantae > Streptophyta > Magnoliopsida > Malpighiales > Euphorbiaceae > Aleurites > Aleurites moluccanus. The sequence goes on from CANXYC010376815.1 coordinate 4,415, forward strand.
CTGCCCAGAACCTTAATATATCTTCTTCTTCATGCAAATCTTCACAAATTCAAACTTATGTAGTCGCTTATATTGACCCTACTCAGAAGCTCATATCAACTGTGGATAAAACTGGCAACACCAACCCTACTTGGAATGATAAGCTTGTGCTTGTTATTGACAGCGATTTACAGCTGAAAAAGAGGCTTAATGCTTGTATGGTGTTTGAAATATACCAAGTTAATCGATGCTTATTCAAGAGGGATGAGAAAATTGGCGTTGCTCATGTTTTGCTAGAAAATTTGATAGCTGAATATTGTGGAGATGAAAAGCATATGGCACTTCATGTTCGTTCTGAATCTGATGATATGACTGGTGAAATTCTTAATATTGGAGCAGTTAAGCTTTTTGATCAGTTTTCTCCAAGATTGCCAAGTCCGGTTGAAACCTTAAATAATGTGTAGAAAGTTTTTTAAGATTTTATTGTTTTCATGTTTTGGCAACTAATTGTCTTTTAGATACACTAGATTTGATTTAGAACTATGTTAATTATTTTCAATGTTTGCTAAGATGTTCAAGTAGCAGTTAGATACTAGAGTGATATCTTCGGTACAAATCAACTATAAATAGTGCAATTTATGCTCCTAGGCTTGTGTAGAGCATTGATGCATATGTAAGTTTGAGCTTTAAAATCGAGTGATTTCATCTGATAATTCATCAGTTAATAAAATAAAATAAAATAGAATTTGCGGCTGTAACGATGATTTATTAGTCAATAGCAAGAGTAGTTCATCGAAATAATGTTCTGTTTTAGAAGCAGAATTCATAACAGAACAGTGCTTTGTAAAAGGCTGAAAGCTTTTGAGAAAATCAAATTCTAGTAAAAGAACTCCATTAACAAACAGGCGGTGTCAGCTAGCTTAGTGGATGAAAATATAAAATCATTTAGACTCGGACAGCACCCTCAGACGATGCAAGGATTAAAGGGACGCAAAGTATTTATCAACTGTTGCTTTGGTAACCATTGTAGCTTCTGTCATGCAAAAACATATAGTAATAGTGCTACTAAATAAAATACATTGCTAATTATTAAAAATGAAGATAATTAAGTTCATAGAGTTATCTCAAAATACATCCAATAGAAGCTGGTAATCACAATATATATCATGAAATCAGACAAAGAATGAAATAAACATGGTGAAAGTATAGAATAACAATGCTCTAAAATATTAACTAAACCAGAAAAAAACAACCAAATCTTTTTTTTTTTTTTGCAACTTCTCTGAGACGGACTAGTTTCTGGCTGGCGGTGGAGAAAGGAAAGGGATGGAGGGAATTGTTGTTGGGATTGAAGGAATTGAGGGAATGCTTGGCAATGGAGGGAAAGTGAGCTTTGGGACAATAGGCATGGTGGGTAAGCTAGGAAGTGGTGGCAGAGTAGTGGGGTTAGGCAAAGAAGGTTGAGTGGTTGGCAATGTTGGTAATGTAGGCTGTTGGAGAGTTGGAATGGCAGGCATTGGTGGCAATGCAGGCTTTGGCAAATTTGGCACTGAAGGAAGAGGTGGCAATTGCAATAGATGGCGAGCAGCTATGCCAACATCCATGCTTGAAAATGACAAGGCAACAAAGAGAAGTAGAATAAAACATTTGGTAGGAGCCATCAATAAGTGGATGCTATTGGACTTCAAAATTGCAGGTCTTGATGAAAGAAACTATTGTTTTACAGGTCTGAATGAGAAAAAAAAAAAAAAAAAAAAGGTCTATTGTTATATATATAGCTGCAGGCTTACTGAAATTGGCCTTTTGGTAGGTGAAAGGTGATACTGGTACAAACACCATAATTGATTGGAAAAAACAGGGAGCCATACATGAGTTACCTGTTAGTTCACCTACTTATCAATTTTCCACTTCCAAAATTGACAGATAATATTGCTGGTAGGCTAGATTAATGCATGTTACATACAAGAAAGTCAATATGATAACTCTAATAAATAAATTTTGATTTATGAAATCTAATTGGTGGGTTATCTATCTAACATGGAGCTGAGAACGAAGCAACAACTCCAAACAATCTTGATTAGTTCTCAGAGGACATTGTTCTGTTACATGAAGTTGAACTACCAAGAAACACAAGGATCTCCCATTTTTTCAGAACCACTTCACCTATTGAAGTGCGGGCCATCTGACAAGCTTGATATCTATATAAGCTACTAGCAAACTAACAATGCCTAGATTTTCTCGTTCAGACATAACAAGCTCCTGTGCTCAGTGCTCACTGTTTCAATACTCTCTCACACCCTGTGTTGCCAACTTTAGCATTACCTTCACTATTCCAATATAGGGTAATAATAAATAACTCATTCTACCTCTGTGCAAAGAAAGAAAAAAAAGAAGGCCCTACAATTGAGCTATAGAGACTTTTATTGCAACAATATCTTGTTCTAAAAGCTCCCTGAAAAAAAATGGAAAGAATTAAAACCCAAATCATTCGCAGTCCACAGTCCATGATTCACAAACCCAAATCATTCACAGTCCACAGACCAGAACAAATTTTGATATGCACAGTCCATAACAAATTTTGATATACTGCATTACCATTTACCAATGCCATATAGGCATTTGCACATGTGTAAATATATATATTTACACAAATAAATGTGTGCAATAACAAAAATCATACAATGTCATAGCAATTCCAATTGAAATCATGACATATTTCTTGGCTTCAAATTTAAATAAAAATGATTTTTTACTTTTATCGATAATCATAACCTCTTCAAATGAAATCATAACCTCTTCAAAATCTTTCAACCTGCTAAGTTCTCCAGGATGACCAGATTCATCACGAACAATTTTCCAACCCATTTCTTGTAGTAAATCGTGCATCTCTAACTTGTTATGAGAAACATGTATTAAAGATTTATTGATGAGATTGCTTATAATGAAATGCACAGAAGAATAGTAGCCATCCAATATGTTCGTTGCATATGCTCGGTCCTCCCTCAGAAGAAATATGCAATATCAAGAAATACCTTTTGCTCTTGACCATTTTATCTATGATCTATCAAAACTAATTCTCAATGCATTCTGAACTTCAGGCATTGGAACATTTTCCAATTTTCTTAGTGCACTGTGCCAATGGATTACCCTAAACATAATTTACCACTTTCTCTGACTGCCTTGCACAATTAATTGTGGGGTAGTCTACCTTAAATGCATTCAAACTAAAGAGTCGAAGAGATTCACAGTGATTCAATCCCTTAACCAAATATATTTCATCAACTAAATTCTCAAGCAATTGCTTATCCCTACTTGTTATAAGTATTTTACTTCCTGGACCAAGAAAATCATATTTTTCTGCCAACGGTTCTTGCAATTGAGTAAAGTTATCCATATCATCAAAAAAAATAAGAACCTTCTTATGATAGAATTGACTCTTTATAGAAGTCAATCCTAAATTAGGAGTGCAAGTGTTCAGATTTTCCATCATGAGCACATGCTCATCTTCAAAACGAACTAGAGCACATCTCTTAGTTGTTCTCTAACATTCACAAGAAATTAACAATCTTCAAATTGAGAAGAGATTAGAACAAACATAACTCTAGCAAGAGTTGTATTACCTATACAAGACATTCCCCATATTCCTATAATACGAATATCAAATGACTGCAAGCGTAGTAAAAGTTTCAGTTGTTTAATCCGTGGATCAATTTCAACTAAACCCACTGAGTAACCTATGAGCTTCCTATCCAATTTTTTGAGAACATCCCTAACTATTTCATCAAGAAGTTTGGACTCTGGCCTGGGTTGGGTAAAAGGAAAGTGTTAATAAGTTGAAATGAACCATAAGAAATGTCAAAATTGATAATTTTAAATACACATAAACTATGATAAAATTATATTAAAAGTCTATGCATTTCCAAATTCGAAATTTCTCAATCTCAAATCCTCGTATTCAACTCAAACTCAAAATTGACGGAAATTAATGTTACTATTACCTGATGACAAATGAATCCCATCCAGATATATTAGCAGCTTCCTTCAAGGCAGATCTCCATCTCTGCACTTTCTCCATCTCCTCGATTAAAACTTCATGTTAAGCAAATGCATCTGCAAAACTACCGGTTTGATTTCGTACCTGTGACAGATCAACCCAATAAAAAATCGGTATAACAATTTGTCCATTCAATTTTCTACTTTCAAGGATCTTCAAAAGTTCATCCAAACACCATTTCGAAAATGCATATCTTATCGAAAAAATTATCACAGAAAGTTTAGATTCTTCCATTGATTTTAAAGTGAAGGCGAACTTCGCCTCTGTTAAGTTTGTTGTCTATGAAGGTTCGGATTTTTTCTTTGTTAATAAGGGCGGCAAGGAGATGGCTGATAAAATTATTACTGATGTACTCGCCTCTGAAACTAAGGAAGACGTCATATTTTCTTTGACGGTGACTGAAAGAAGAAGTAAAAGCAGAATAATGGGAACAACTAAGGCTATGTTTGTTTTGAAAATGAAATTGCTTAAAATAGAAGAGAATGAGAAAAAATTATATTTTTTCATTTAAATTTTAAAAAAAAAATTATTTCTATTTTAAAAAAAATAAAGAAAAATTAAAAATTAAAAAACGTGATAAATAAAAATTATAAAAATATATATATATTTTTTTTTACAACTCGTTAACATTTTTTTATAAGACCATAATAATAAATTTATCTTTATTTTATTTATTATGTAAATAAAATATTCAAATAATATAAAAAAATTATAATTTAATTTTTTTCTCTTTATTTTTTTAATTTAATTTTTTTTCATTTTTCTTGCACAATTCGTATAGCAAACATAACCTAAAAGAAAAGGTCATAACGAAAATTTTAGAGATTCTCAATTAAAAGTGTGTTCAATTCAAAATAGGAGCGCATGTAAATGCGAAAAACGCAGGTAGCGCCAGAAGCTACTGATATAGTATTATCAAACAAGGGATTATAAAGAGGCGGATTTGATTATTTCTATCTCCATTTTTATAAGTTAAAATTTCGTCCTATTTAGAGGATAGGAATGGATCAAATTTTCTAAAATCTAAATCTTACATGTTTTTAAAAAAATATTTGCCCCACTTTGGGTTGGGTGATGGGACGGGTCAAATATATTTAATTATATTTTTTTATTTTTTATTTTTTTCAAATATTTATATAATATAATTTATATTTTATATAAAAATAAATATTAATTAAAAAATATATAAATTAAATATTAAAAATAAAAAAATATATATATAATAGAGTCGGATTCGAGATGAGTATTATAATTACCCAAATCCCGCACAGATAAAAAAAAGCTCCATTTATTAAATAGATGGATAATATCTACTCCATTCAGATTGGACCGAGGCAGGTATTATAATTATTATAATTATCCGAATCTCGCACGGTTAAAAAAAATCACCCCTCTCCATTGGGATTGGGTTAGGACGGATATTTAAAGGCCGGATCAAAATTATCATCCCTAGTCTCATTTCCCAATAGGTTAAAATTTTGATACTATATTACTATTCTCACGGGTATTGGGAGTTAAAGTTCTATGGGACATGATTTTTTTCTTGAAAAAATTAATGTTACACCTTTTATATATATATATATATATATATATATATATATATATATATATATATATATATATTAGTTATATTTAATTAAAAAATAAATAAATTAAAAAGTTATCAATAAGAAAAAATAGATATTTAATTAAATAAAATATAATTTTTTAATAAATTTATTAGAAATTTTGACTATAATTAAAAAATTTAATTTTCATATAAATTTATTAGAATTTTTTATTATAAAATTGTACTATATAAATTGAAATTCATTAATCGATATATTAAAATTTAAATAAAAAATAAACATTAATCATAACATATAAACTGTAACAAATTTTGCAAAAATAATATTATAAGATTGATAATTAGTCAATAAATAATTGAATATTTATATTTCAATATATAATAATAAAAATTTAAATCTTATATATTTTTTTATAAATTATTATTAATTTTCTTTTATAAATTATTCTTTGTTAACTTAATTACTTAATAAATATTTAATAACTATATTTTTTAAAGTTAATAATTATATTTTTTACAAATTTAATCATACGATAAAAAGATAATTATTTTTTAAATTTAATATATATATATAAGGCGGAATGAGTTTTGAAGCGGAGTATATAATTTCTATCTCCACCACATATCGACTAAAAAATTTTGAATTTTATCCATCTCCATCTCATTTTTCAGTCAAAATGAAGATTTTTCATTTTGACCGAGTGAAATAGGGCGAATTCTCACCGAGTCGAAATATTTTACTATCTCTAATCAAATATCACAAACAATAATTATATAAAAATAAAAATTAACTATTTAAATTATGAATATATATTATATTATATTAATATATCTAATCATTATTAATTAATATTCTAATTTCATCTAAAAATTTATTCTAACGCAGTGCTTAGTTTACCAACCTTTGATGTTGAATGTTATTTTATGTTATTTATATACATTGTTGCCATCTTTGATAGCTATATTTTTAATTTTCAACTTCTTTTTCCAATCATTTTAGCTTAATCTAATTTAATCTGTATATTTAATACTAAAATTAAAGAGATTTATTATCGTTTCCGTGTCATTTAATTTTACATTTAATTCCAATTGATTTCGAATTAATTAAATAAGAAGCAATTTTGAATTTTACCAGTCTCAACTCTTATGACCAGGTAGCACTGTCGACATCTTTTTTTTTTTTTTTTCTTAACTTAAAAAAAAAAAAATTGATGGTGGAGAGTCCAATGAAATCAAGATAAAATTGACAATTATATATATATATATATATCAAGATAAAATTGACAATTATATATATATATATATATAGAAGAATATAAAAAAAAAAATCACTTATGTAATGTTTTATGTAATTATCAATAATAGAAAAAAGAGAGAGAGAGAAGCATAGTATTAATTTAACTTATAGATATAATTACTTAGAGAATGAAAATATACATGTTTATTAATACTGAGAGGCTTAATTAATAGAAGTTATATAAATTTGTTTCTTTTAATTTTTCAACTAATAACACTTATATTTATTATTTTTAATTTATAATAATACCTTGTATTTATTACTTTCAATTTTTTTTAACTTGATTATTTATTTTTTCATTAATTAAAACATAGAAAATTATATAAATAATCTCAAAATTCTATAGAAAAAAGATCAAATGAAAGTTCATTAAAGAGAGAACTTCCAATTTTCTTTTAGCTTTAACATTAATATATAGTATATAGATCAGACCAGTTATTGATATTCTATTTTTTTTTATCATTTTAAATTTATTATTGATATTTAGACAATTAAACTTATTCAAAAATTTAAAGATCGTTGATTTGTGGCTTAATAGTAACCAAGCGGAACATATTTTTTATCAAATTATCAGTTTTAATATTCTATCAATATGATTGGAGAATATTAAAAGAAATACAAACTATTTTGTTATACTTCTTGATGTACTTTATATATTTTTTATTAAAATTTATTATTTTTAATTATAAATGAACAATCATGGTATTTTTTAAAAAAGTTATAATTAATTTCTCTTGAAGTTAGATGAGTGAGAATTATAAAAATGTAAAAATTATTGTATTAAAATAATCAAACGTGATAAAATTATAAAAAAAATACTAAAATTAATTAAGACACTCTTTAATTTAATTGTTTATAACAATTGTGATTGATAATTATTAACTAATAACTGATAATTGATAATTATAACTACTATTTAATAGCTGGTTATTATATATATAAATTTTTAAAAAATTTAAATTAAATATTTTATAAATAATAATTATTTAATTATATAATAATTATTTAATAATTAATCGTTATGATTAATTAGATGAATTTGATGTATATAATAAAGAAAAAAATTTAAAACTACATTAAAAAAAAAATTGTTATCAAATATCCACGAAATGGGAATACAAAGAGTGGTTATGCGTACTATTACAAATAACTGTAGTGGTTATGCGTACTATTACAAATAACTGTATCTGACAGAAAAATTAAATACATAAATCCAAGCAACAGTATTTGACACCATTTAAAATGAGATGTAAACTTTATAATAATACAACTACACTTTTGGCGGGATCGAAGCTCTAGATTTGAGTCCCTACCCCAACAACCGATTTGCTGAAATTCATTAATTAATTGAATTTTTATGAGTGGAAAAAGGTATTCTCCCCCTTTAATAATTTAGTACAAGTTTATTAATTAATTGAATTATTGTGAATGAAAAAAAATATATATATATATATGTAGTATAAGTTAGCATTGTTGGAAAAGTATTCAATAATAATAATATATATATTATAAGATCTATAAGTGTGTAGGTGTTGAATTTAATATAAATTAATTAAATTTGTGTAATTAATTTTTAATATTTACCTACTTATAAATTCACTTGTATATAAGTTTATAAATTTTAATATGTTATCAAAGTTTAATGTCCAAATAGGCTAAATTCCGATACTTATATTTAAATTCTGTTGTTAAACTGACGATCATATTAATCTAGACCAAAACAGAAATATAGATGTCAGTCGATTTATTTGTGGATAAATATCAATCAACTTGTTGATGTTAAATCACGAGTCAAACCTGGTTACACATGAAAGATATATTAGAAACTACATCAAATAATAATAAAATATATAAAAAATTTATAAGTTCATTTGTGTATGAGTTTATAAATTTTAATGTGTTATCAAAATTTAATATCCAAACAGGCTAAATTTTGAGATTTATATTCAAATTCTGTTGTTAAATTGATGATGATATTAATTTGGACCAAAACAGTTTGGACTGAAGCTGAAACATATATGTCAGCCGATTTATTTGTGTGTAAGTATCAATCTATTTGTTGATGTTAAACCATAAGTCAAGTCTGACAACGCATGAAAGGTATATTAAGAAGTACATCATATAATAATAAAATATATAAAAAATTTATAAGTGAGTAGATGTCAATCTATTTATAAATAAGTGTTAATTAACTTGTTGATATAATATCACGAGTTAAATATGACTACATTTAAGAAATTCGTTGAAAAAAGAATTACATATCAAATAATAATAAAATATATAAATAACTTATAAATATAAGAGATTTAAACTTAATATAAATAAATTAATTTTATGTAAATATGTTACCTACTAATATACGGTAACGGACTTTAATACGCAGCAGATATAAAACTTGAAAATTGTGTCGCCGCCCAAAATGTTTGATGCTCTTTGCTTCTATTTCAGATAGCGGCAAATTCTTTTTTCAACACTGTTATGATAGTTGGATGCTCTCTAGTCTTCAGAGTTGGTTGCTTTTAGATGATAATTTGCCGTGGAAACTTGGTATTTGGGATCACCTGTTGGCATCTATGGAACTGGAGAAATAAGAGATTAATTGAGGAAAACTTTTATTTATATGGGATCCTAGACATAGCTATTACAAAAAAATTGGTTAATGCCCAATCTGGTGAGCTTATGATGAAAAATAAAGAAAGTGGTACAATGGATTGGTTGGAGCAAATCAGCACCAGGTTGGTGCAAATTGAACACGGATGGATCGTTTAATATTTGCCTTCAGCTCAGTTTAATTCATGGAACAGACCAGGATTGGAAGGCTGGATTTGCAGCAAATCTTAGAGATTGCTCTATAACAATGGCTCAATTATGGGGTTTGTATTTGGAATAAACTTGAAGGACATAGAAGCTTCATGATAGAATGTGACAGTGCAAGTGTAGTTACTTTGATTTTAAAGGAGGTTGTGGTGGTGAATGGGTACTACTCTCTTGTTAATGGGATCAAGAAGCTCTTGCAAATGACTTGGAATGTACTTAAAATTATATAATTTTTTATGTGCCAATGAAAATAAAGTAATAATGAACATTGTATTAATTTTCTTTTAGATAAGCAATGAACAATTATTTATGCAGTACAATTCAATTTATTATTTGAGTACATATATATAGTTTGAATTTAGATTTGAATTGCAAAATTCATATGCTAAGTAGAATTTACATTTTTGTACCTTGTAAATTTATTATATCTTTCCATGAGAGTTTTTTTTTTTTTTTTTTAAAGAAATTTTTTTAAATATACTATGAATATATATACACCTTATATCTCAAACCATAAATGTCATTCTAAGACATTGTTAATTGAAATTACTATAATATTAATTTTTTTTATTAGTGTAATAATATTTACATTTATATTTATTTCACATGTTATTATCATATTAGACGAGTAAATACATTTAATATAATAAAAAATATTGTATAAAATTAAAAATTAAATGTTAAAAAGTTTAAAATTAAATAATGTAAGTGATAAAAGTTATAAATTAGTACAAAATTATTTAAAAATTTAGTAATTTATTGTACTATTTGGTACAGATTAATTGAAATATTTTTTTAAGGGAAATTAATTGAAATATTTAACAAAAGCATTATGAAACAATTTTTTTTTTTTGGTAAATAATACTCAAATAAGTATTACCTACTTCCCTCGTGTTAGTTTGCGGCAAAAGCTTTTTTCCAACAAGTCGAACAATAGTCTCTTTCCATAAGATAAGATTGTAATTGCACGCCAACTGTTAGACAAAACATCACAAAAAAGCTTGACTATCAAATAGAACTCTCTCTACAATTTAATTGTTCGCAATAATGCGCCAGTTAGCACAACTCACCCAACCCAGAGGCTGAACTAACACTGCATTTATACCTATACCCATCTGTCTATAAAAAAACTTCAGAGAAGGTCATCTTCTCACCGACTGCACTTCTCACTTCGATCTTATTATCTAACTCATCTTCTTTTGCCTTCCCAATCATCATGGGTTCTTCTTCCCGTTTCTTGATTTTAGCTATACTCATAACATTTTCACTTTCAAGCATCGGTGTTTCCATGGCAGCTCGCCGTAGCCTGCAGCCACTTTTTGCCTACATTCCTCGCCTGGATCTTCCTCCATTGCCTCGTACTGGAAATAACTTTCCTGTTCCACCAGTTGTGAGGTTGCCTCCTGCACTACAGCCTCGTAATGTTCCTTCAGTGCCAAGATCATCATTTCCTTCATTCTCATTTCCCACTACTCCACCTGCTGATTAATAAGTTAAACTTTCCCCATTAGGCCACTGTTACTACTTGCTTGCTAGCTAGGCCAAATGATAGCGTTAATTGTAAGGTGCATATGCCTGAAGTTTAATTATATGGCTGTATTATAATATATATAGTAAATAAAGGTCCATGGATGTAATAATATGCATGTACAATTTAAATTGTAGTTTTGTAGGCTATATATAATGTCTTTCCTCTTCAAGTATACCAAAATAATTCAGTGTTTTAGGCTTAATGTTTTTTTGTATTAATTTTATCAATAATATTTCAAAGTTATTATTTATGATTAGATTATTTAAATTAATATTAACAATTATTTTATGGTATTCTACATAAATGAATTATAAAATGTTATTTGGTAGTGCTCTCTTTTTATTTTTATGCATTGTTTTTTATTTGATAGGGTAAAAACCCATAAAAAGATTTGAAATACAAACATGAAAAATAACTCGTTCACAAATACAAAGCAAAGGTCTCTGTCTCCCTTCTTGAAGGGTTCTTTTTTTTTTTTTTTATTTCTTCTTAACCCCAGCATTGATGCACTGCAACTCCTTTATCTCTTAGCCTTCCATACAAAGCCAAACACTCCCAATAAGCCCTCTTGCTCTTTTTTTTTTTTTTTTTTTTTTTTCCCACACTGGTTCTGACACTCTAAAAACAGTTCATCCACCAAATTGATAATCCTATTCTTTATCATCTCACCACTTCTGCTTCTGCCTTCATCACAACAAACTCATCTTCCTTCACATTCTTCATCAACCAATTCGAAACATTGATACTTGAAACCAACATCTTTGACATTCCTTCTGGTACCATTTCTATGTTAAAAGTCTCAAATTTTTTATTCCTAGTTGGATAGTTCAAATAAACCATGCCAATACACCATCCTTCTCATCCTGCAAGCTCACATCAATGAAAATTCTACATGGATAATCTTTTAAAGAATCGCCTAACAAGTCAGGAAGAAATTTGAATTTGATCAAGCCTTTTCTAGATTCTGCCAAAACCTTTCTTCTTGGTGGTTCAAAGCAGAACATCTTCCAAGCTATTAAATGTTGTTTTTTTTGTCCTCAAATTTCGACTCGCAAGGCTGTCTTTTTACAGAGGAATCCATCAACTCACTTGTTGAACTTGTTTTTCTCATTGCTACAATGGTTGAACTATATAGCCTAATATAAACAAGCTTAAAATTTGATAGCTTTTGTAGAGCAATTGAAAAATCACTTAATTGGGTAACCAAAATGCCACCAACTTTCACAATGTGATCTAGAAATTCAATTTCTTCAAATCCAAATGCAAATACAAAATCAAATGATTGATCAGATTCCAACACCAAATTAATCTCATTAGCATTCAAGAACCTTGAATCATCAATTACAGCCCCAATTCCAGAGCAGACAAAGAGAGCTTTATCTCCCTTCTTGATAAGGCCCTCATTGGCCAAATCTAGCAACAGAGAATCCAACAATTCAACAGAAACAAAATTACCTGCAGATGGATTGTAATTAGTTGAAGAAAGTTGCTTTAAAATGGAACCATAAGTTAGCGTGAGAATAATCATAGCCAAAAATACTGAGCAAGACACAACACGCAAAACTGGCGAATCAGGAAGTTTAGTTACTAAAAGGGTATCAGAATTTAAACCAATGTCGCCATTCTGCAAATGTTTCAACTTCTTATGCTCCTTGGCTCGACGCCCACGACTAAATTTCATGGCTTGTTGTCTTATTTGCACTTCAATTTCTCAACCAAAAATTTGTGTATTTCAATATTCAATCAGCTCTTATTGGATTCAGACCCACAAGTAAATTTCCTGGCTTGTTGCCTTTGCACAATCAAATACACTTTTCGAATATGTGTTTTTCAATCATCAATCAAGTAAAAAGCCAAACATTTTTTTAGATTTAGCAAATACCCAGATGCTAAAAGATGAGATTTTTGAAGAAAATATGATTTAGCGAGTGCAAAACCTGGATGCAGTGTGGTTTCCACCCACGAGTGCTACTCGGATACTTCTGGTTCTACACCAAAGCAGCAACAGCTCCTTCATTCTCTCAATTTCCATTGTGTACATGTCTCTCTCTCTCTCTCTCTTATACAGCAACCCAGATCAAACAATCGGCATTTGAGATTTACATAGATGAGATTTCGAAACAAAGCATCCGAAATGAAACCACCGACACAGAGACAAGTTAGGGGAGGGGAGGATAGGAGGATAAAATGTCAGAGGAAAACTACAAAAATCCCTTCAAATTCTATCACCTACAAATTACAATTCAAAACCAAAGATCTAGTACAGCTAGGACAGTAAATTGGGCTGGACTAGCCCGAAGAGTTTCGTTCCGAGTTAAATGAGTTTCATCAGTAATTTCGAGTCCAATTTAAATCTAAGTTGAATTAAATTTAGATAAACTTAACTCCAGTAATCTAAACCCGTCTATTTATACATAGTTAAACTTCTATTAGGTAAATATCAAATGCATGAATTTATTTTAAAAACCATTAAATTTTTATAATATACAATAATACATAATAGAAGTGAATTTATAATTTTAATTTAACAAATAAAAAATAGATTATTTGATTCTATAAAAAATATAAATGGTTCAATTCAAAATTTATTGTGAGTTTTTAAGTTGAAATTGAACTGAATTTTATATTAAATAATTTAAATTGAATTTAGTTAAAATATTTTGAACTGAATTTAAGTTTGATTTTAATAGGAACAAGCATGGGGATGGTAATAAGATGGAAATTCTTATTCTTCATGGAGATTTGCCGAAAACAAAATGAAGATTTCTCAATTTTTCTTATCTTAGAAGTAAGAATTAGAATTATTTTCTTTTATTAGGAGAAATGAGACAAAGATAAAGAGTGTATTTTGGACCAATAGAGATTTTTATCCCGTCTTTATAGAGATTTGATATTATAATTACTTAATTATCACTATATAAAATTATGTTAATTTATTATTTTTATATACATTTAAGCATATATTTATTAGGATTTTTAATTTTCATCATTTAAAAATATTTGTGATTCTCTTATCATGACATCTTTAAAAAAAATTTATCGAATTAAATTTATTTAAATATTTTCATATTTTTATATAAATTAAATTTTTAATATTTTATTAAATAATATTGTAGAATATTTTTAATGTATTAAACATATTTATATTATAATTATATTGATTTTTTGTGTGTTTGAATTTATTAATTTTTTATAAATAAATTTATTTTTATTTTTAATTATTATTTATAAATTTTATAAATATAAATAAATATAATAATATAAAATTTTAATGAAAAATGAGAATTCCCATAAAAATAGGATTGAAAACTATATTATCTCCATATGTGTGAGGAGGGGATGGAGATTGGGAATAATTTTCCTTCCTTTGTATTGCTATCCCTAGCCCAACATGTTGGATTTACAGTACTAAGTACAACAAACAGTTAGATAAGTATGATTAGTTCATCCTCTTCTCTTACCTAGTTTACTCCATCCAATTGAACAAAATGTTAAGGATATCCACATTTAAACATTACATTATATGTTTGATTTAGTGGTAATCATCAGGTATAGGCAGTTAGTAATTAACATTTATAAATAATTATAAAGTATTTAGTAATATAACAGTTGAAACTAAAAATAGGTTATAAAATAATAAATAAATATATTATTTTATATATTATAATGAATTTTAATTATATGCAATTAATATAATAATTTTAAGTTAGACATAAATATACCAATAAAAATAATTACATATTTTAATTTAATTTATATTTAGTCATACGAATGCATATAAACATTAAAATATTTAAAAATTAAAATAAAGATATAAAATTTTTAATAAATAATAATTATTTTTATTATTATTTTAAAATTTAATGGCATTATTTTCAAAAATTAACTTTTAAATTTAAAAAGTTATAAGTTTTAATTTTTATCTAAATAATTAGCTTTTAATTATAAATTTCAAAAATTAACAGTTAAAAATATAACAATTGATTTTTATTTTTTATTTTTGTCAAACACCTTAATAAGTGGTTGGATATTAAATTGCTAATTTTTAAAATGATGTTTGAATATTCAATTATATAATTTAATTGCCGTTAAAAATATATGCTTTTTTAATTAGAAAATTATTAAATATTTTTATAAAAATTAATTACCGATTTGTTTTTTTCAAATTTATAAAATCTTATAGTAAGTAAAAATTATAATTATTTATTAAAATTTTCATCAACTAAATTTTTTTTTATAATTATCATCCATTTAAACACACTTAAAAGTTAAAGAAAATAACATCAAATTTACATGATCTCAAATCTAGTCTTACAAATATTAATGAATTATTTTTGGATAAATTTAACTTTAAATTAGATCCCAACTTGTAATCTTTCAGTTTTAGATAATTAATGTTTTTTAATTGTGCTTAATATATATATACAATTGTAATTAACTATAATACATTCTATCTAACTAGAATCATGGAGGTCAACGAATTAATCAAATAAAAATAAGAATGAATTGGTCAATAATGTAATGAAATTTAGTTTCAGTCACCTCTTGTAGACCAATGAACACATGCAAGACTGAACCATACTAGCTATAAGGGATCAACACAGAATTAACTACACTACAGTAAAAACTCTATAAATTAATAATTTATATTATATAATAATTTTTTCTTACTCCAACTTAAATCAGTGAATTAAATTAATAAAATAATATATTTTTTTAAATTTATACATAATTATATAATTATATAATCTTATTTATATTATAAATTAATAATTTATTATTAATAATTTATTAATATTATATACATAATAGATTAAGATATTTTATTAAAATATAAGTGTATTGTTATTTATTTTTCTTAAAATTTATAAATTTTAAAGTTAAATTCTTAAATTACAATAAAGTTTTATAAAGTGTTTTTAAAACTTTAAATACTTTCTTATGCCCAATAGGTTTCAAAGCTATTGAATTATTCTCAGATTCATTATCATCAAGATCTTCAATGATGTTAATTATAGTAAGATCTGTATAAATTAATACTTGATATTTAATTTATTATTATTATTTTTAATTTATTTAACTTGTATTAAATTATTATAAAATGAGCAAAACATGATAATTTTTTTTGTTGATTAAATATTATTTATTAAATTATAATTTTTTTTTAAATTAATAAATTATTAATTAATTAATTAATATTTTTAATTAATAAAATTTATTAATTTCAATATTATTAATTTATAAAGATTTTACTGTATATAGGTCGAACACAGTGAGCCAAGAACGGTCACCAAAAAACGGCATACACTCGAACATTTTTAACCGTGAAAATTAATCAGCCCAAAGAATAATTCTATTATTCCATGCTCCATTTGCAAGAATATTCCTCTCTCTCTCTCTCTCTCTTTTTATCTACTTGTATAAATAAACCCTTTCTATAAATAATCATACATGTTTTCAAGTGTTCTTCATCCATACCTCTTCTTGTCCTACAAATAATTCCAACCCATTTCCCTTTCTTTTTTGATTAATTGAAATTCGATTGGATTCGAGTTTCGTTGATTTCAAAGTTATCATAATCTTAAACACAATTTTAATATTATTAAATCAAATCAGTTCGATAATTTATTTTCTTTTTTTTTTGGATTATTTAATTTTAATTGAAATTCCAACGTATAATTTTATGATCCATTTCTAATTAAATTTCAGTTCTTTTTAAAATTCAGCCAAAATTTGTTCTCATTTTAATTGATCTTGAAAATGGGTTTGAAAGGTTTTGTTGAAGGTGGTATTGCCTCCATAATTGCCGGTGCCTCCACACACCCTCTTGATCTCATCAAAGTCAGAATGCAACTCCAGGGTGAATCTAACCTCCCAAATACTACCGCCGTTCAAGTCTACCGTCCAGCTTTTGCTTTAAGCTCCGCCTCTGGTAATATTTCTCTACCAACCACCTTAGAAGTTCTCCCTCCACCTCGTGTTGGACCCATTTCTATTGGTGTTAAAATCATCCAATCTGAAGGTGTCGCTGCCCTTTTCTCCGGTGTCTCTGCCACAATTCTCCGTCAAACTCTCTACTCCACCACCCGAATGGGACTTTATGAAATCCTTAAACAAAAATGGGTTGATCCCAAAACCGGTAATCTCCCACTCGGATGGAAAATAGTGGCAGGTCTTGTCGCCGGCGGAGTTGGAGCCGCCGTAGGGAACCCTGCTGACGTGGCAATGGTGAGAATGCAAGCTGATGGGCGTCTCCCAATTGATCAACGCCGTAATTACAAGAGTGTAATTGATGCTTTAACTCAAATGTCTAAGCAAGACGGTATTGCTAGCCGAAGCGCGGCTCATGTCTTACGGTGAACCGCGCTATGATTGTCACAGCATCACAGCTTGCATCATATGATCAGATCAAAGAAGTGATATTAAAAAATGGTGTGATGAGTGATGGGATTGGGACCCACGTCACAGCTAGCCTTGCTGCTGGGTTTGTGGCTGCGGTGGCTTCAAATCCTATTGATGTGATCAAAACTAGGGTTATGAACATGAAGGTGGAGCCAGGGGCGGAACCGCCGTACAAAGGTGCTTTAGATTGTGCTATGAAGACGTTGAAGGCGGAGGGTCCTATGGCCTTGTACAAGGGGTTTATCCCTACAATTTCAAGGCAAGGACCCTTCACTGTGGTACTCTTTGTTACACTTGAACAAGTTAGGAAGTTACTTAAAGATTTGTGATAGATATTATTGCATTGCAATTAATGAAAATATCGGATTAATTTTATAGGATTAGCCCTACAAAGATAATTTAAATTTATTTGCAATAAAAAATATAAAATTTTTTTCTTTATCCAAATTATGATTTTATGAAATTTGATTATATTTGAATCAAATCCTATATAAAATTCAATAAAATTTACAAATGATTTTTTTAGTACTAAAAGATACAAATTTTAATTACTTCACTTTAATTTAGATTAAAATTAATTGATTTTTCTAATAAATTCTATATTTAATAATAATTAAATATCAAAAATAAAAATTTATTTACAACTGAATTTCTTAATATAGTTTTACTCACACACTATATAATAATGTTATATATATATATTTAACCAATCTATTTCATGCACTATAACATTGTATAATAACTTAATTAGACCAATATTCTCATACTCACCTAATAAAAAAATCGGTGAAAAAATCAATAAAAATATAAAATCAGAAAATTAAAGATTCGACCAAAATTAAATTGATTGAATTAAAATAAAATTAAAAATAATTAAATTAATATTATATAATATAAAAGACATATATTTTATCATATAATTTAACATTTATTATCTATATACTCAATATAAATATATTATATATATAACTAAAATTAAATAATAAATTAAATATTTATTATTTATCAAAAAAATTTCATTAATAAGTTTAATTAAGTACCTAAATAGTTAAATTATCCTTAATAAATAAGTCAAATTTAATTAATTTAATTTAGATAAATAAAAATATTTTGATTTAGTTAATTTAGTTAATTTTTGAATTTTAATTGAATTTAATATAAAATATATTTTTATTAGTATTTTAATTAATGTTACATATTATATATGTAAATACAATAAAAGAAATGAAGAAAAAAATTAATTAATTAATTAATTATACATATATATTTATAGAAATGAAGAAAGCGTCAAGAGTGCAGTATATCATATATATATATAAAAGAAATGAAGAAAGATAAGTGTTGTGTTCCATCAAAAGTGACAGCTGTGCTTTTGTTGCGGGAAATTTTTTGTGAGAAGGTTAATTTTATTTATGTAAAATAAATTGGATTAATTTTTTTATTTTATTTGATTTTTTATTTAATTAAAAATTTGATTTATTAATTATATTAACAGTATTAATTATAAAATTTATTCATATTTTTTAATTAATAAAAATATTAAATTAATAAAATTATATTTTTAATTAAAAAATATTAAAATTAAAAAAAAATTTAGAAAATGATTTGTATTAGAAAATTTAAAAAGAAATAATTTAATTCTTTTTAAATTATTTTTTAAAATAAAAAATATTTTATTAAAAAATATTTTTATTTATTTTTTATTTTTAAAGTTGTCAAAAAAAAATAAAAATGAATTTTTTAACACTAAAAAATATTTTTTAAAATAAAAATATGATATAATTAATTAAAAATAAAAAATAAGAGTATTTCTATCTTTTTATTCACCATATATGTGTTTTAATTTTAATATATTTTACTATATATGTGTTTTAATTTTAATATATTTTTTTAATTTTAATATTTTTTTAATTACATTCTTTTTTGAATTAAAAAATATTTTTTAGTGTTAAAAAATTTATTTTCATATTTTTTACGACTTTGAAAATAAAAAATAAATAAAAATATTTTTTATTTTTTATTTTAAAAATAATTTAAGAAGAAATTAAATTATTTTTTTTAAAATTTTTTAATATAAATCGTTTTTTGATTTAATTTTAATTTTATTTTTTTAATTAAAAATATAATTTTATTAATTTAATATTTTTATTAATTAAAAAATATATAAATGAGTCTCACAATTAACATCGTTAATGTAATTAATAGACCAAATTCTTAATTAAATTAAAAATTGAGTTAAAAGAAAAAAAATTGAATTAATTTATTTATGTAACTCAAATTGAATTCTGAATTGTTTTTTTTTTCATGGTTGAAGAATAAGATTTCCACATAGGAAAATAAAAGACAGAGAAAATGATATATATAGCTTAAATAGCTTTTAGATGTGCAAAATAAGTCAAGCTCTATCTCCATTTGATTAATAATGTCAGTTTGTACGGACCTATACTAGGTTTTAGAGATGGATCGACCCAAGATATCCCATGTTTCTTCTTTTTAAACGGTGTTATTTTGAAAAACAATACCGTCCGATTTATCGAGTTTGAATTCATTTTTTATGGGACATACATTTAAAAAAGAATCGAACCATTCGGCAAACTAATTGAATATAATCATGAATTAGACTCTCTCAATCACTATGACTATTAAAAAGTTGTGTTACAAATATTAGAATTTAGCATAATTAAGTTTCTCATAGGCAAAGCTACTAGTAAATATTGGGCAAAATCATTAATTTCCTATAGCTTATAGCTAGAGTTGGCCATTTTCGAAACTAGATTGATAGTACTCATTGGATTAATTGTCAATATTTACAAAAGAGAGCAAAATTATCCTAATTAAGAGGTAATTAGTTTCATTTTTTATGGATCTGATCTGATTTGAATTCATATTAGAAGTTTTTTTTATCCAAATATTCAAAATTTTTCTAGCCAAAACTACAAAGAAAAGAATTTAAAATTAATGCATCTCCACATTGAGTTGTGTATTGAGAAATTATTTATAATTATAATGAAGGTTTCTCTAGCATGTCTTTTTCAAAGCTTAATCAAGTCAACAACAATATTGAATTACAAACAAAATAAATTCAGAAGTACCCAAAAATTTGAGTTTTACTAGGTGAGCCAGCTTGCTAGTTCATTATATATATATGTGTGTCAACATACACTATAACTTATAGACAACTTCCCTCTAATTCCTCCTTTGATATCTTGCATGTTGCTAAACACTAGAAGTTAGTCAATTCTATTACAATCTGTAAATGAAATTCATGCATGTTGCAATACTACTGTCAACTTCACAACCTAATTTTTTAACTCTATTATTTTTAGATGGTTGTTAAAATTAGATCAGATCGACCAATTAAACTGAAAAAATTGAGAATCGAATTAAAAATTAATCCGGTCAGTTTCAAAAATACGTCTTCAAAAATCGGTTGAACCGAACTTATTTTTTCAGTTCAAAAGAGTCATTTTTTATTTTTTATTTTATTTTTATTAAAAATAATAAATATCAAATTATATTTATTTTCATCATATATATAATAAATGACAAATTATATATTATTTTTTATAATTTAATCGATTCAATCTCGGTCAAATTTTTGATTTTTTAATCCTCTATTTTCATCGATTTTTTAATCAATTTGGTTTTGACAATATTATTTAAAAGTGTTTAGCAATCCCATATTTAGATTTTATTGTCAAATTAAAATTTTGTTAAAATAGTGTTTTATTGAAATAAATTATCACTTACTGCTTAATAAAAAAAATTAATTGAAACATCAAAACTCATTATTAAAATCACTCTCAAATACTTTAAATGAAACATTTTCTCTGTACACTAAAAATTAATTATTCATATTCAAATTAAGCTGTTAAACATCCACTTTATCACTTTTTTGAAAATTTTCAAAATTTATACTACTGCTTTCTAGCAATTAATTGTTTGTACTAATTATAATTGTATTGTAATGTAATTAAACTCCATTATTACTTGGTAGTTAGGTTGGAAAATGGGTCAAGTTTCACAAATTATTGATCAATTTTTTTTTTTTTTTATGGCTTGATCAATAAATTTAATATTAATTTTGCACATTTTTACAATTACACCTTCTTTTTTTTTAAACTCAACCCCAATTTAAAATTTTAGTTACAATTTAACCTTAAGTCGTAATGTTAAGAAAAATTTCTGCCAAGAAGTCAATTTAATCATTAAATTTATTATTTTATATTGTTAATTTAATTTTTAAATTTTAATTGAAATTATAAAAAAAAAAACTCTTTAATTTTTATAAAATTGATTAATTGAATCATAATTTGATTATTAATTAGTAATTTACTAAATTATTAAAATTGAAAAATTCAATTGATTCGTATAAATTTAAAGATTAAATTGATAATATGATATAATATGTTTCAAAGTTAATTTTATTTTTATTATTTAAATTTAATATAAAATTATTATTTTCAATTTAGCTTGAGCCTAAATTTACAATTAAATTTTCAAATAATGATGGAACCGACAAAAAAAAAATAATTATAAAAATATGCAAAATTCAAACTAAACTTATCAATTAAGTTTTTTTTACTAAGCTTTATTTTTAGAACTATTTAAATATTTTCATTGAGAATTCCTTAATTTCAATACAGATGATTTGTTTTTAATTAGATCAAGACTCTATAATTGTAATGTAACACTTCAGTATCACTTAAGGTGATAGAAGTGTCCCACATCGGTAGCTAGTTACTATCTAAATATTTTTGGTTAACCGTTTTAGATTCGAGTTGAGTAATAAAATAATAGATTATTTGGAGTCAGTTTTAAACCGAATAATTATATATAAACTCCATAATGTAAATTTTTATAATTAATATAATACTCAAGTCTAGTGGTAAAATGAAATATTTAAAAGTGAATGTTATGATATAAATCTAATTAGTAACACAGATCTTTAACAAATAAATAAATAAAAAGAAAACTAACTTTTATACCACCTATTCCAATTAAAAAAAATAAAATCTCATCATAATAAGAAATGCAAACTTTAAGACTTGAAACAAGGAAAAGGGTTACTTTACTTGAATGAAAAATTCCAATATCCTGCAGGCATATATATAAGAAGGAAAGAAAGGCAAGATGGGTAATTAAGCACTAGGATTAATATATATAATACTAATTGTGATTCATGATTAGGTTTTCCTTTTTCATCTTTTTCAATTAATTACTTGTGCCAATTATTTTCCACAAATATTGACATATAATTAAGCATTTCTTTGCCCTCCCACCACTAACATCAACATCATCCTTAATCCTAGCCTGTTTTCTCCACTAATCATCTCTTCCAAAACCCAAGTTTGAATCTAATTATCTCAATAAAGTTACATTAATTTCACTTTAATTTTAGGTAATACAAGACATGAGTGCAAAACAACCTTGGATTGACTCACTAAACTCATCTCTTATTTTTTTTAGCATTAAAAAAAAATTATCATAAGTGAGATTTGAATCTTAATTAATTTTTTAAAATAGCTTCGCCACAATTAATACTTGATTAAAATATTAACCAACACAATTTTTTTTCATTTTTTTTTATCATTAGTAGCTAACAATTAAAACAAAAAGAAAAAGGGCTGTGGTTATTTTTTAATTATTATTATTATTATTTTGAGAAATAGGGTTATGGCTACTTGGTCACAAGGCATTATTAGCACTTTAGGAAAGAACATGCAAACAATTGTTGTAAGCAATCAATTGCAATTGCAATGTCAAGCATTATATACACTTTAAAATATAATTAATAATTACTAGTGCAATTTATTTCATTAATAATATTTTAATTTAATTACTAAAAAAAGAGTAGAGGAATCCCCCATTTCTTGCACTCAATCTTAAAAGGGCATACCTTATAATACTGTGAATAACTTAATTTGGCTATGTGATTTTTGCTCCCTCCACTCCACTCTCTAAGCAACATGGTAGGAAACCATAGGTTTTGATTATCCATATTAATTTATATATAAAATAATAATTTGCATATTATTGGTTGGATTTAGATTTCTTCACCTTCATAATATTTTATTTCAGTAACATATAATTTACCTAATGGCTTTTATCACACGGGGGTTTGAAGAAATTTGCAGCTTTAGCTCGGTGAGGAGGATTAATTTAGGTAATTTGAAAAGAGTGCAATTTATTTTGTAATATATTTTTGTTGGATCAATCTTAATCACAAAAATTTGAATCAAATAAATATGATAAGAAACTTTATTTGGTTATATTTTAATATTTATTTTTATAATTCACCAATGTGAGATTTGATATATCTCAATATTCTCTTTTAAATGGTAACTGGTCTAATTTAGTTGTTACTTGATAATTTAAATAGATTTTAGAAAGTTGATGGGTTATCATCCCACAAATACATAAGTAATTTAGTATTTAAACTGATAGTTTGATGGGTTATCAACTCACAAGTAATTTAATAATTCGATGGATTACCAGCCAACAAATAATCTAACATTTTAATATGATAGTTTGATAGGTTAGCGGCTCACAGATAATTTAGTATTTAATTTTAGTAGTTTGATGAAATCGAGATATAAATTCATTCTGATATAATAAAAATATTTATAATTTTGGCTTGATAATAAGGAGTAATTTGGATAATTTAGAAATATTATATGTTATTTTATAATATTTTTATTAAATCACCTTAATTATAAAAATTTAAATTAAATCAATATAATAATAATATTTATTTAATTATATTTTAATATTTATTTTTCTAATCCATTAACGTGGGATTAGGTATATCTTAAAAATGTTTTATAAACATTTACTGTTGGAATTATGAAGGTTGTTAGTGGTAATTTTTTTTAAGACTACAATTAATCACTGCTTCAACCGTTATATTTCTGTTGTGGAGACAATGCTTCTTTTATTTATTTATTTATTTTATTTCAATTTAATCAGAAATATTCTCAACTCAATTTATATGTATATTAATTTTAAATTATTCTTTTTTTTTTTTAAATTCATAAATATTTAATAATTATTGATAAAACTCTCTTAACACTTATTTTCTTTATTGATAAAATTTAAATTTAAAACCTTAACTAAAAATAACAAAGTTCTCAACACTGGAACTAACATTTATGGATAATTTAGATTTCTTTCATAAACAATGCAATCATATAGACTTTGGTTACATATATATTTTTTAAAACATATTCAATCAAGTTGTCTAATTGGAAAAGGTGTGTAAAAAAAAAATAAAAAATCTTGATTTTCTAATATATATATATATATATATATATATGATTAGTGATTCAAGTAATTTCCTTTATATTGTAAATATCAATTTTTTTTAAAAAAATTAATTTATTTCATAATGATGATTTTAAATTATACCAATGAATGAAGTGGATACTAGCCATAAGTGATTGGCACATGTTTATGTCTTTCATTCATGTTTTATTATTGTTGCATCTTGCATGCTGTTGTTATTATTAGTTTTTTGTTAATAACTTATTATTATTTTAGTGATATTTTAAAGAAAAAAAAAAATTACTATATATTATCATTAGCAGTAGCTTCTAATTATATATTATCATTAGTGGTAGTTTCTTGTTTGAGGAGTTGGTTACATTCTTAATATATATTGTGGTAATTAAGGGAGGGCCAATATATTTTAAGGACTTTTTTTCATCCATATGTCAAAAGTTATTTAAATAAAAAAGAAAATAGCATTCGCATTAAAGATATTTAATTTAATATGTTATTAATAAATTAAATTTTACCCGCTTTATTTATTGGTAGATTGAGTATGAATTTTAATTTTTAAATTCATTATGGGTTCGGATATATCCGATTCGTATTTATCTTAATTATTATTATTAAAATAATAATAATAATATTGTTTTTATTATTAAAAATAATTTTTCTTTTGTATTTTTTTTTTTTTTAATTTAGTAAAAGAGACAAGTAAATAGATAAACTCATTTTATTCGTTTCATTCTTCACATCGTGCCGTCCGTATCTAAAACAGGACGGGTAAAAATTTTTTCGGGCTGATGGATGTGAATAATGACACACCCGTCTCATACCGTCAAGCTATCATTTTTAATAATAAACTAAGGTAAGAGCCGTCCATTATTCAATGGTTAAAGATGGAATGATACGAAAAATTTACAATCCTCTTTTACATAGCTTTACCCTAATAAGATGAGAGATATCACACATGAGTCAAAATTGGGTTGTTAAAGAGTTAACTAGCCCAATTAATATTCTTACAAATGTAAAGCCTACTTATGAGCCCAATCAAGAATTAATTTGTGAATCTATGCTCTTCATTTTTTAAAATGTTTCTTTCTTTTCACTTTAATATTAATCATAGTTTTTTGCTTAATTATATATGATAGAGTAGAATTAATAGAAGGGTTAATTATGATTTCCTCCTTTAGAATAATCTAATACACTAACTCCTTTAAGTTTTTAAAATTATATTAACTCCTTTTATAAGTGTCACAATATATTATTAGATTTTTCTATCTAATTTTGTTATTAGTCAATTATAAAATGGTCAATAATAGCGGTAAAAAGATAAAATTACTCATGTTCTTTATTTTTAATTAATTACATTATATTTTTGCTTTAATTATTTTTTTAGGATTAAAATATATATTTTTATATTTCTTGACAACTTTGAAAATAAAATAAATAAAAATATTTTTTATTTTATTTTTTAAAAATAAAAAATTTAAAAATAAAAATAAAAAATATTTTTGCTTTTTATTTTTAAAATTTTCAAAAATATGAAAATAAATTTTTTATTTCTATTAAAAAATTTAAGAAGAAATAATTTAATTTCTTCTTAAATTATTTTTTTACAATAAAAAATAAAAAATATTTTTTAAAAATATTTTTATTTATTTTTTATTTTAAATTTATCAAAAAATATGAAAATAAATTTTTTTACCCTAAAAAATATTTTTTAAAGTAAAAATAGAATGTAATTAATTAAAAATAAATGATAAAAATATTTCTGTCTTTTTACAGTATTTGTTGACTATTTTAAGGTTGATTAACGAAAAAATTAGATAAAATGGTATGCTAGTATAACGGGACATTCGTCAGCGAAAATTAATGTATTTTTAAAAAATCAGAAAGAATTTAGCTTATTTGATAATTTTATAAGAGGGAAATAATAATTAACCCTTAATAGAATGAGTAATTTAATGTAATAGTGATTTCATTTTTATATTTCCTTGTAAAAGAAAAAAAAATTTATGTCATGTAGTAATAATTTTTATTTCTTTATTTAATTTATTTTGTGGTAATAGTGGAGAAAACATGGTGGTAGCAATGGCAATAAAGTGGGAGGAAGTGGTGTTAACGGTGGTGTGATATTGGCATGGTTAAATATAGAGAGGGAGCAGAAGAAAGGAAAATCATTTTAAGATGTAAAAATCTATGAGAAAAAATAACAAAAACACAACAAAAAAGGAAAAAAAAAAAAAACTTATTTCTTTTATCAGCTAAACTCAAGGTCTAGAGGAAACTGATTATTTTTTTTTTTATTATTTGAGTAATTTTATTTTTAGAATTCATTCATTATTTCTTTGTTATGTAGGTGGAATTGTGAGTTATAATTATTTAATATTAACACAATAGATGAATTTTAATAATGCTAAAGTTTTTGTGTTTATTAACAAGTGCTTTAAAGGCATTTGATAATAAATAGAAATTTAAATAATATTAAATAAATAAATTTAAAAATAAATTAAATAAATAAAAAGTGAGAATTTTGATTTATCATTTAAAATAATAATAATTATAACGAAATATAAATTTATCAAAATTTTTTTTTTTATCAAACTTATTTTTATATTAATTTATTTATATTTATCTAAAATAACTATTTAATAATTATATTTTATTTAAAATAACCGTTTAATTCAAAAGAAAAAAAAAAAAATTCTTAATATGCATTGCTATAGCATGGGAAAGGCAGGGACAGTTAAAAGGTAAAAGAAGGAAGAAAAGGATAAAAGGAAAATCTTTGCTTTATTGAGTTTGATAAATTAAATTAGAAAAGAAGTAAAGAAAAATTAGTAATTACTTGATCAATAAATCAAAATTCATTAATTCACTATTAGTTTCTTATATATATATATATATTTCTAAATAATATATTGACTTTAATAATCACTTGATCAATAAATCAAAAAGATAAAATTTATTTGTCAAGTAATTTAATTTAGTAGTAATTATATGTATTTTAGCATCATAATATTAATTGAAATGCTTTTTAATGAGTTTTAGTTTAATAATTGGAATTGTGTTTGAGAGACATTAAAAATTAAGTAATTAACATAAAAAAAATATAAAAATGAAAAAAAATATTAAATTAAATTTTTTATGTGCTCTCAAGTTTTCAACAGTAAACTATTAGTGGTTAATTTATGAAAGAGAGGGGCATTCTGGTCACATAATTTTCTATATAATCTTTAGCATCCTTGAGCGGTTGAGCAAAACTCATTTCTTTACACAATCATCTTCTGGTGCTACACTTCACTGTTCACTCTCTCTCTTTATCTCTCTGTTTCTCTGTAACCTTTCGGATTTTTTAAGTTTTGGCTCTGAGTTAACTCTCTGTTTCTCTTTGGATCTGAGCAACGAAAGTGCTTCAATTTTCACTGTAAGTAATTTAATTATATTCCTTATTTTTCCCACTTTTTTTTTTTCTAGGTTTTTTGAGTTTTGGCTTATTTTCTCTTTGATTGCTGGGACATTTGAAGAAAAATATTAAATTTTGAAGCTTTTTTATCATATTCTTTTGGTTCATTTTTTTTTTCTCTTGTTGGGTATAATTGGATTGCTTTGAAAATTTAGGTGTTTCGAGGGAAGGTATTGAATTTATTTATTTATTTCAGTTTTTCAGGTTAATTTTGGGTTTTATTTTTTGCTTTTACTTGATGGGTTTATTTTTTTTTTCAGGTTATCCTCTGTTTGGGAAGTGTTTTTTTAGGACTTCTAGTTCTGATATTGTAGGAACAATTATAGTTAGCTAGTTTTCAAAGGCGTGGTTTTTGATGTTTTGTTAAATTGAAGCCACTATTAGCCTGTTACTTTGCTGAGCATATTTAATATTAGAAGGAAAAGGGAACTTGTTTTTGTTTTCATCATTTTCTGATTTTTGATATGGTTGGGTCCTTTTGCTTGATGTATTTCCCCCTTATCTTCTGCTTGGTTACTGAGATATTTGGGAAATGAAATGAAATGTATCATTTGTTAAGATTTTGATTATTTGGAATACTGACTATTGAAAAACCTGATGCTTATGTGCTTTCTGTAATTTATGTTAAGAATATCTTATTCTGTTAAGCGTGTTGTTTTTCGGATGTGCTGCCAAATTGGACTAACGTACATATTTTTTTTTTCTCATGCTCTGTTGCCAAATATGGTAACTATTCATTGCTTTACCTTCCTTTTTAAAGTGAAGAGTTATTTATGTTTCAGTTAAGAAATCCTTTATATGGTTTATTATGTAATTACAGTTTCTCTCTATTTATACTTCTCATCATTTATCTTTTCTTTTTTTTTTTTTTAATTTTTATTTTGGGTTCTTTTTGCAGGAAAATTCAGTAGATGCTCAAGTATCTGTATATAATTCAATAGTGGAGTGACAGAAGACAAGATGCCTTGGTTAATTCGATCAGTTGATGTGTTCCGCAATGTTGTTCGATTGAACTTGTATTGCAGGGTTATTCTATAAATTGCTGCTCCTACAGAACCTTAATTCTTCTCCAAACTGTTCATGGGATCAAATCACTTTTTTTGTCTTTTATCGTGATATCTATAGGATTAGCTAAGATTACTAGAACAAACTTAGTTCATATTGAAGCTCCAACTTCATTTGTTTGATCCTCAAGTCTGTTTTTTCTAATTCAAAGTTTTTCTTTTCATTTCATCCTCATTTTGTTTTCAATATAAGTCCAATCCATTTTTCAGCTTCATATCAAGCATTCCATTATTAGGTATTTGCTTTGTGTCATCACATTTATCTTGATAGATTTAAGTTTCGAGGGGCCAAAAGAAGTTATGGTGTGCCAAGCAGCAGGCCAAACAAGATTTCGGGCGTTAAAGTATGAGAATGGAATTGCTGGAAAACCAACAATAATAGTTAGAGTCATTGCATGCTATCAACCATTGCAGGATTGCCAGGTTAGTGTTACCCATATTTATGCCCTCACTTAATTGCTTATGTGGTGCAGTAAGCTAGCATTTATGAATACAGTTATATACTGTGTGGTATTCCAGTTGTTAAATTCTTATTAGGAATGTCAAATTCTTGTGCTTAATAATCATTAAGAACCCATGAATGATTTTTTCCATGTATTTGTTCTTTTTTCCAGGCTGAGTACTTCCGACATTTGCTTAAGCCTGTCACGTAGATTGTTTACAAATTTGTGTTATAGTATCAAGCTGGAATTGGTAGTTTTTTCCTTTTTTCTTCCATTGTTCCTGAAAGAAGCAGCAAACTAATTCAATATTGCATATTGAAGCTTGAATCTTGGTAGGTTTGGAATCAATTTACTGGTTCTGAGGCTAAAATAATGCAAAATTTATTATTTATTCTTCAAATTTTTTCGTATACAGGTAATTCTTTTGGTTGGATGGTTAAGGCCAATAATTCTTGGCTGTTCCCACCACACTGTACTTCACAATTGCCAAATTTCAATCGCATGAGCACATCAATAGAGCCTGTGCAACCAGGATGTTTGCCAGCATGTGTGAACCCTGGCATGTACACGTTTTCTGCAAATATGATGATGCCAGGGGTTGTAATCCCAACTATCCCAAGTTTGAAGGCACAACAAAGTAATGGAGCTCAAGGGTTGCCTCAAAGCTTGTCCCCTCCCATCCAGAATTTGCTTCCTTCTGTGAACCCATTTCTTAGAGAAAACCTATCTGTGTTTTCTTATGGGTTTCCTGGGGAGGCTGCACCAAAGGCAATCCCTGGATGCCAGCGGAAATTTGTTATTTTTGACCAGTCTGGGAATGATACAAGGTTAATATATAGTTCATTTTTCCCTACTGCTTTGAAACCAACTATAGCTGCTACAAAACCAATTAGTGGTTCTTTTTTGCACTATGAAGAACATGCAGCTAAAATGAATCAGATCAATCAAACAGCGCTGGAGTTCCAGGAAGTATCAGATGAGAATCACTTGAGTGGTGAAGAAGGTGAGATGCATGAAGACACAGAAGAAATCAATGCCTTACTTTACTCAGATGATGATGGTTACTATGATGACTGTAGTGATGATGATGAAGTAACAAGTACTGGTCACTCTCCCACTCTGATTAGAAGTTATGGGACACAAGGTGAGGTAGAGGAAATAACAGAGGAGGTCGCCGATTCTGATTGCCAAAATAAAAGGCAGAAATTGCTTGATGGTGGATACAAAAGATCATCACTTGTGGGCACTGCTAGTTCAATAAAAATGGCTGGAGTTCATGGGTATGATGATGATGCAGAATCAAGCTATGTTATTGGCCAAAACCAAGAAGAGGAAATGGTTGCTATTTTGGGCAACAGTCAATTGAAAAAGGATAAGGTTCGTGCAACACTGAAAATTCTGGAAAGCATAATCCCTGGTGCAAAGGACAAGGACCCATTATTGGTCCTGGACGTAGCTATAGATTACTTGAAGTCTTTGAAGCTCAAAGCCAAAACTCATGGAGTTAACAACAGTTAAATATCATTTCCTCGTTCCATAGTAGAATGTTGGTTAGTGGGTGGAAGGAAGAATGAAGGAAAAAGAAAAGTATCAACCAAAGAATTCTTGGCTTGAATAATTGATGAGTTTGAAATCACTATTTCATCTTTTCGGATGTGGGGTACCTTTTCAACCTTTTTCTTTTAGAGCTGTATATAATGTGCCGATAAAAGGTGAGTAGTGGGATGATATATAAACCAGTTTTAGCTTACAAGGGGTGAAGGGGAAAAAATGGAGTTTTGTTTGTTGACCAGAAATGATTATCTTTTAGCTTTATTGTGGATTAAAGCTTTAACAAAAGTCGCAAAGAATTTGAACGCATGGGATGATACAAGTGGTGGGCAGTGCTGTAAATGAGGACTTTCTTTTCCCTAAGTGTTGAGAACCCCTATGGATTTAGTGCATGCGCGTTAGGTAATTCAGGTCCCACTGTCCACCCTTTATTTTCTTTGATTACATTATATATATTTAAAAATTATATGCATTTGTTTTCATCTCTTTACCCTCAGACAAATCATGTTGGTATTAAACTCTCCTTAAAAGTACCAAGAAAGTTTCATGTGTGGGAGTACTGTAGAGAAGCATGGTGTCTCACCATGAATTATTGGGGTCCACACCCTTTGATCAAATGATCTTTTTACTTGTATTTTTTCACACGTGAGTGTGGGCAGTGATGGCTATGTTATTCTGAACAGTACGTATATTGCTGCATCACGTGACCATGTTCATTCAGTGAGTGAAGAAGTCCTTGGTTCCCAAAATGGATTTGTCAGCTCTGTGGGGTTTATTTCTAGTTCTGAGTGTGAACTTGGTGTTAGTAATAAATGGAGTGATTTGAGTTTGAATGTATTTCATCTTAGCTGTTTTTTCTTTTGTTCTTGTTCTTGTTCTTCTTGTCTTTTGTATTGATGTTTTATGTGTCTTTATTGAAAAAGAGAACATGATGTGCTGTGATTTTATTAATTTAGAAATGTTTTCTTATGACTTTGATAAGTAATGTGGGGGCTAGTGGATTCTGATGTGATTTTTTATCCTTTGTACTGGAACTACAATAACTGCAGGTTCTTGTGATGATACTAAAATGTTTGCATGGGGAAAGTAGTTTTACCATATCCTTGCAAAGAATGGAAAGGCAATTGGGTCCAGATGCCTTACTTTTTTTCAGTATAATAACATATGCTTAACATTTCTTGTAAAAAATAATGGGTTGTACTCGCATGGAGGGCAAGTAATTAGTAGTGTACTAGAATGATGAATGTGGAATAGTTTCCTCACATCATATGGTATTTAATTACACTATTGATTCTCTCGTGGCCTTTGTTTCTTTGGCGCAATCATGTATTTCATGCTCTAATAAAATATTATATAAAGGGATTTTTAGCATTGTTAATCACTTTCCTATCCGAATCACTTCCCTATCTGATTCGAACTACTGGCTAGGCGCTGATATCTTGATTCTAAGACATTTTCGTAGGACATACTGGCCGCTTGAACAGTGTTGGGAGACATGAACTCCTTATAGGAACACAACAATTATTGGTCCCCTTCCCACATGATCATAGCAACTCAGTCCTTTATTTTATTTATGTCCGAAGAAGTGAAATCAATATTTAAACATTATATATGAGTTATTTTTTTGAGAGGATCGAACTTGAATCAGATAGACGGACATATTTTTACTATTATATCACAATCTCAAGTGATGATTAGATTAGTTTAATGATTAAATTATTATATTATAGTGCAGAATGTTAGATTTTGAAACAATATAGTCCATTTGTTCTCTATACCTTAAATAAGATTAGAAGTTTATATGCTAACAATTCATTTTCCTCTACTTTCAATGATACTGAACATGAAAGTATGAACCTACTTCTAATGGTGCTAGCTGAGCTAAGCAGGCACTCCATGAAAATCCTAATTTCTTTTACAGGGTACATTGGCTATGCCACCAGCTACATGAACTACTGAAATCTTTTTTCTGTTGGGTGGCTGCATTATTTCAATTTAGAAAGAAGCATTATCTAATGGAAAAAGAAGAGAGCACTAGATCTAGGCCATAGACTTGAAGGAACTACATATATGCTTTTATTGCATAAAGTCTTATAGATAAAAATCCATTGGTCAATCATTACCACAGATCCATTGAGTACTTCCAAATTCCTATCATACTATCTAGATAGCCAAGGTACCTTCACTTAGGGCTGGGTCCCTTTGCCTATCAGCATACTCTAAGGCCTAGAATCTTGGGTGCTAACTATTCAAGCCAATAGTTATTTTTTTTTTATTTTTTTTCCCATGGGGCTTGTGTTTTTGTATAATGTACAGGTCAACACCTCTAAAAGTGTTTTTTTTTTCTTTTAGAAAAAATAATTTATTTTAAAAGTGAATAATCTTATCGATATTAAATTCTTTCACTCAATATTAAAAAATAAAATAATAATACAAAATATTATTTTAGAATTTATGAGAATTATTTTTTTTAATATTTAATAATGAAAAATACTTACTTACACTGAATATAAAAATTTAGCTCATACATTCAGTCAATAATGAAATATTTTAATTAATGAGACTCTTTTATTTTTTTTTTATCTAGTAAAAAGATATTAATATTTTTTTTTGCTTTATGTATTTTTTTTATCGAATAAGTGTATACACGTAGTGTAAGCAAATTTTTTTTATATGAGAATTTATACTAATCATTTATGAGTACCCACATATATAATTTAATAATAATATAATCTTTTTTTATCAACAATAAATGCGAATGCATAATTATACCGATAGCATATAGACATGTGTCAATAAAATATAGGTGAACTATGGAGCATAGAAAATATTATCTCATCATTTGCTATATTCGTTAAATGTGTGTTTATTCTACTATAAACATATGTGCTAAATAATTGTGTTTGCCTATTGTAGTGACTGAGATGTCCACAGGAGGAGAACGTAAATAGGCTATTGAACATGCACCTAGGAAAGCAAAAGAGCCCACTAGAAAGGCAAAGATGACTTTAAATGAATCATTAATTTGAGAGGAATAAGAATTTGACTAATAATTATATACTATTAAAATATTTATTTTGTATTTAATTAATTATTTATATAAATGAGTTTGGCTAAAACAAGGATATATTAAATCTATATCCTATTCAAATTTCTGACAATAATTAATTTGAAATTTAAACACATTTTTAAATCTAATAGGATAAAATAAAGTTAGATGCTCAAACTTGTTTACTCTTTTCTTTTCTTTCTTGTAACTTTCTAAAAAAATTTCTTTGAGCTAGTGTTGATCTTTTCTTTTGATCGGTAGTGATTCCTTCGTTTTTTTCATAATTTTTTTGTTCATTAAATAAAGATTTCTTTTGATTTGTTAATTTGTGTCATTTTACATTATTTTATTAATTTTTGTTTTTACTTTTTAGTTCTCCTTGTGCGGTTTCTTATTCTTTTAATGAGATTTATTAGTTATTCTTTCATAAAAGTATTTTATTCTATTAAACTATTTATAATCTATGAGTTTATCTTTTTTGATTTGAATTATTATTGATATTTAATAATCAATTTTTTTTAAAATATAAAAATTGGTTTGTGGTTTAATTATCACCAAACAGAATGTACTTTCTATCGAATTACTAGTTCAAATATATAATTAAAGAATATTAATAAAAATTCAAATAATTTTATTTAGATATTTTTATGTATATTTTTATATTTTTATTTTTCTATTAAAATGTATTATTTTTAACATATAAAAAAAATTTATGGTATTTTAAAGAAAAGTTAGATGCTCAAAAACACCCAAATCATTACAATAATGGAAAATAATATTTGGAGTGTGTTAAATTTCTTTATCATAACCACTAATTCAAATATCATATATAATAGCTTATGGCCCATAGAATAGAACTCCATTGACAACTAGGTTTTATGGGAGATGGTAGTAGTGGTGGGAAACGAGCCTCGTTGCGTTCCATTCTCTACCCATATGCAAATCCCATTGTTTGTTGGGGTTTGGCTAAACATCAGGTATTGAACCCTTAATCACATTTACATATATATACATAACCCCATTGAGGATGTGTCCTCTCCCCCTTTGTATCCAAAAATTAAGCCTATTATAGTAACGAATGAGGATAGATTATTTGGCCTTTTATTATTGTCTTTTTTTTAGTATTAAAGGTTAAGAAATTGATCTTGAATTTATTATTTAAAAAAATATTTATTTACTGTAAATTATATTTCGATATGAAGCATATTTATTGTAAATAAATAAATAACAACCTATATAATACAAAATTTAGGCTCAAATTTGAGAAAATCCGTTTTGTTATGATTCCTTTTATTTAGGGGGTGTTTGGGTATAAATAATATTTTGGAAAATAGAGTTTTAAAAACGTTGTTTTAAAATAAACTGAGATATATAGTTTAAATTTTTTCTGTTTTTAAATTTTAAAACAGCGTTTTAAATTAATTTGCCAAACATTTCAAAAATCTATTTAGCGTTTTTTAAACTTCAAAATGGCGCTTGATATCCATTTTAAAGATATCCAAACACCCTATTAGTTTCCTAGTTAAAGTACTAAAATTATAATTGTCAAGGTACTAAAATAGTCCTCGAGTAAGTAGTATAAATAGCTTGTAACATTAGTTGTAAGAGATCTCATATATCAACATACATAATACATTATTTTTTTACAATTTTTAATGTTTTTTGATAGTTTCTTTTAGTTCTATTATTAAAAATTGATGCTAGAGACGATAGTGTATTTAGACTCAGATGAGCCTAGATTACTTCGATAAAAAAAAATCATTAATTTAGAAAAAAGTTTAATTTAATTTATTTAAATTCGATTTTTTATATAATTTTGATCCACTCAATACTAATTTTTTAAAAATTTTTATATTTATATAAAAATTTTTAATTTTTCATCCACTCAAAATTAATATTTTAATTTTGTTCATAATTGATTGTTGTTGATGACTCTAAAATATTTTGATTATATATATATATATATAGTTTAGATTAGGTCACCTCTTTTTGGGGCAAAATTGAATATAAAATCATATTTGAATTCAAAAACCTACATCTTATTTTTAGGTTTAGCATATATTAAATTAATGTAGAAGATGAGATTAAACAATAATTTTTCTCTCAATAATTGATGCTTTGGAAGCGTTGCTTGCTTATATGGAAACGTTTTGGAAGGTTATGTGGACATAGAAACAGGATACATTGTACATGATTTTATTATATTATATATTGTATTGTCAATCCAACCGTGCAAGTGGTTGGACCCACTTTAACTTTTTGAGTTCCAAATAAAAATAATTGAAGGTGTGGACAAAACCCATCCAGATGTTACTTTGTTTTACTTAGGCCTACTAGGATTGGTTTTGGTCATATTGATGAGAATGTTTTTGGACCCAATGATTTTTCTTTTTATTTTCCTTTTTTAATTAATATTATTTTAATATTGAAAAAAAAAAAGAGTTTCTAGGTGGGTTTTCTCTCTCTTTCTACAATTTATTATTATTATTATTATTTAATATTTAGAAATAATTTAGATAAAGGGTATATAGCTCTTCATTCTTGGAAACTATATTTTACCTCTCTATTATTGTTGTACTTAAGAGTCTTGAATGAGAGTCTACCCTTTCGGCTGTGATTAGTCCATTAAAAAGAGATCCATCATTGTCTTGTTTATAAAGGATCTGGGCCTTGATCATAGCCCAAAATTGTGAGAAATTCTATTTTAATTAGCCTTGCAAGATCGAGTTGGATTGATCTGAAAAAACTTAGAATATGGATGAAACTAATTGGAGATTGATTATGATCCAATTTAGATTGAATGAATTGAATTTAATCTCGAGTTGGGGTAAACAGGATATATTCTCAATTCCTCTCTTAAATCGGTGGTCAAACTCAGTGAATTGATTTCAAGCTGAGAGAATCGGATATGAAAACAACCTGAACCACACCCAAGTACAGGCCTAACCACAATGTTGTCATGTCAAAATATAGTTCATTAAGAGTGTGTTAGCTAAGCGAGCCAAAGCGTGAGCTATCATATTTCTTATGCTAATCCTCAATTTTGGGTGGTAATTAAAATATTTCAAGAATGAAATTCAATATCCATATCCTTAATGGAATGAGTTGTTAAAAGTGAAAAAATATTATTAAATAAATATTTGAAGAAAGTGAATATAATTTATTATGTTCTTATTTATGTTATTGTCACATGAAAAAATATATAAATTAATTACAAACACAATTATTGGCAATATTGTTACTCTTTGATGGAACTTCTTCAAGCTTTCTCGTTTTCACTTCATGAAGAACATTTCTAGCCCACTCAGAAAAGTAAGTCTCGTTGGATCCAATTTTACCACCTTTGTAAATGGACATACACCGGGGATCATCTTCCGGGAAAGGGCAGTGAGCGCCGGTGGGGTCTCTCCATGCTCCTTGGTGTTTCATCCCAGACCAGCTAGCAATCCAATGAAAAACAAATTGGCCAACACCAGCAAGTTTTAACCATCCTTTGGGGAAAAATTCCATCACACTGCTATTTTTATCCATAAAGAACATGTTTGTTAATTGAGCACCATGAGGAGATACTAGAATGTCTGTCAAGCTCATTAGCTTCACCTGTGTATAATATATACATATATATCAACAAATTAATTACTTAAGTTCAATATATATATATATATATATATATATATATATATATATATATACATACAATTAAAAGGGCTAATTATTAAAAAAAAAAAAAGGAATTTTAAACAATTAATTATATGAACTTTTAGAGTTGTATCAATTTTAACCTATGAATTATATGTGTTTATAAATCAATGATCAGAATGTAATTAAATCAAAGAGAGTAATATTAATTTCTCAAAATATAATTAATGACTAATGATTTTTTTTTTTTTAGCATCAGGAGATTGGGAAAATTCCAACTTGAAAGTTGAATCCATTGCTTATATTATTTACATTTATTATTAGATTATATTTAGTTCATATTTGGGTTAGATAGAATTTGAATGAAAAATTTCAGAAAATTCATAAATTTTATTAAAATTTATTATTTAGTTAATAAAAAAAATAGTCAAAATCTATAAATTGTCCAAAATTTATCATTTATAATAATTTTTCATTTTGAGAGTTTTTGAAATCTCATATAAAATGTGTGATTTTGAAAAAAAATTTATTTTAATTAATGAAAATTTTTGAATATTATCTTTTTCTTATAAAAATGCTATTAAAATTGATGGATTTTATTTTTATTCCAAACAAGTGAAATTTTATAAATTTATGCAATAGAAAACTTAGGTTTTTAATTTTATAAATTTTGATAAATTTCATGGATTTCATAATTCTCAATTCAAACAGTGACCCTAATTAAGAGGAAAAATAAGATTTTGTCATCTTCTTTAACTTAACTATTTGGTTAAATAAACTTAATTTTTATCATAATACTTTAAATAAAAAAAAATATTTTTTATTATGTCATATTTGTCCATAATGCTTAGAACAATATAAAATTGTAAAACAATATAAAATTGTTCTTGATTGAACAGTTCTCATATTAATTATATAAAAAAAGAATATGACTAGAGGTTAAAATTGATAAAAATAAAAAAGGGTAAAATTAATTGAAAAATATTAAAAGATTAAGAATTTTTTAGTAATTAAACTTATATTAAATTAAAAAAAAATGAAATATATATGTCGTATTGTGATACTTTTTTGCCATCAAGTTAGCCAAAAAAATGAAGTTACACTCAACCTCTTCAGAAAATGAGGAGTGGCTTTAGATTTGTTGTATTGTTGTTCCATGTGATCTACCTCAAGACTTTTAGGCCTTAGGACAAATCTTAAGCACTACTCTTCGGAGCTTTCTTTAAGGGGCAAACTTTGTTAAAAGAAATTGTCCCAAAGCGTTGAATGTATAACATGTAATAAATGAGAAAACATGCATGTAAAAAATTATTTTTCATTTACATAATATGTTTTTCTTTGATAAATTTTAGGAAAATTAATGGGATCTTGAAGGATATATATATATATATATATATATATATATATATATATATATATATAATTCAAGATCACATTAATTTTCCTAAAATTTATCAAAGAAAAAAATATTATGTAAATGAAAA
>CANXYC010376834.1:0-11407 GCA_948193065.1 Aleurites moluccanus
ATAACAGGGCTACTTCGATGGTGTAGCGGGTAATTCCATCGACGGTGTGCACACTGGTACTACTTGCCCTAGCTAGAGATAGGGATATGGCTCTAGCCATAAGGATTGATCCTCCTTATGACTTTTATATGGAAATGGAGATATGGGCAGAAATGACAGTATTACTTAATTATTTGACCCAATCCTGTTTACCTTATGCATTTTAATCCATTATATCATATTGTTGTATCTCATCATATCTATAATTGTCATCATATCTATATTCAACTTAATAATGATAAATTGGCATCATACTTAATACTATCATAAATAATCAGATGTGTATCTGTAAATTAGTAATGCATTTCATATTTATAGATCTACTGAGTATTTATATACTCACCCCACTATGTTGAACCATTTCAGGGAAAAGAGAGTGAGACGCGGTCATCCCCGACTACTTTTGTAATTCCAGCCACAAATAAGATGTATAGTCTTTTCCTAGAGTAGTATAAAACACTCCATGATATTAGTTGTATATATGTGTATATTTGAGTATGACTTGTGGACATGTAAATATACAATTATATGTTATGATGTGATTGTATGTAATGATATATATATGTATATGAAGGTATATACTGCAACAGGGGGTGCAACTGCTATGGTAAGCTCATATGGTATTGACATATGTAAGAATGATATTACAGGGAACTGTTATATGATCTGTGATGTATGAAATCATTCTATGAGTTGATACGGATTGTGTATTATGAGTTGCCATAAGTAGGAATTGATATGAGTTGTGCATTGGAAGTTGACTTGGGAATTTGATATTGACTTTAGAAGTGTTTTGTTATGTTTTTATATTTGGGTAATATTAACATTATAGAGGAGACTCTGTCCGATTTTCTATAAAACTCAAGTGTTTAAAAAAAATATGTCATAAAAATGATTAAGGGAAATGAAAGCATGTAACTTGGATTCTTCGTGGTACTAGTTGTATAGTAGTTCCCGTGCCCTAGGACCGTCACAGCCCTATAGTATGGGATGTGACAATATGTATAGTATGTGATTATATATATGTGAAGATGGGTTCTACGGGTGTCAGTCGGCTCTGATATCTCCTGCACCATAGAACCATCGCAGCCCGAGAGTGGGTTGTGACATTAAGTGCAGTGGAAATAATTTTAAAACTCCTAAAATATGAACCTTTGTTGATTAAAATCAAATTCTTTAAAGAAAAGATTAGAAATCTTTACCTTTCTTGAAATCTTTCTTTGAGTTATTGAAATTCTTGATTTTCTTGATGGGTTGTTGTTAACCAAAATCAATCAAAATAATATGGAAAGCTTTAAAATATTGTCACGACCCAACCTGGGAGCCGCAACGGTCCTAGGGTATGGGTATTGCCTAAGCTACCAGTACCACGAAGAACCCAAATAACTGTACTATATGGCATGCAATTCATGTAAACAACTTAAATAGTTTAATAAGGCTGCAGAAATTTCAACAGCATCTCCTCTATAATATGACTATGCCTAGCTGTAAACATGCAAATAAGCACTTCCAATATACTTTATCATCACTACTCATATCTTTATCATCAATGATCCCTCTGGATCTCCAATAACAACTCAATACATGTATCTGTATATCAAACTATATCCATACATAACATTATATATATCCATAGCATAATTTATATACAAAGCTATAGAAATGCAAACACACATATATATACATGCCACTCCTTAGATTACAATACCATGGAATCTCTATATTGTACAAATATTTACATATACTTTTGGAACTTGATTATTTCATGTTCTAGTAGTACAGTTCCAAAGCGATGATAAAAGTTGCCAATGGAATTTGTGCCTCACTGCAGACCTAAAAATCATAAACCACTAAGGGGGTGAGTATAAAAATACTCAGTGAATACATATGTATAACAATGCAATAGATGTTCATAATACCATGGTTGTCATATATGGCCTGTAGAATCAATATAAGATAACAAATAAAGGGTGAAACAAGTATTCATATAAATATCCAGTAGCAAATATCCATATAAGTATTCATATAAACATCCATATAAATATCCATATAAGTATCCATATAGGTATCCATATAGGTATCCAGTGTACGAGTCAACGCAAATATGATATAATAGGATTAGGTCTAGTGAAAAGTGCGACTTGCACTATATTTCATACTTCAGCACAACTGTGCTTAAACCAATAATCCACTACACATAAGAGTGATCGGCCTTTACGGCTAGAGAACATTATACCCCTCTCTAGCAAGGGTACAATGAATTCCAGTGTGCACACAATCGATGGAATTACCCGCTACACCATTGAGGTAGTCCTGTTATAATACCATATGGGTGTGTCTCTATAAAATCATCAATATAGCATAAATATAACTTATATAGCTGTAGAACAATTATATATATATATATATATATATATATATATATATATATATATATATATATATATCCATAATGAATAATAGAGCAAATTGGGGTCATGTCAAAAAAATGACCGGCGGGACACAGTTGCGCTGCCGCAACTGACACTCACTATTACTGGTCAGTTTTGGGATTTTTGAGTAGTTTCTGGTTAACTATGTTACCAAAGGATATAGGTAGACTATGAGGTACCATTTTAAAGCTTGGGACAAAATTAGAAGATTGGTCCAAGTGGTGGCCCAATTGGCTTTCTGGATTTCATTTTAGAGACAGACAAAGTTTAGGTCATTTTAGGTCGTTTCGGTGGGCTTATTTACGGGCCAATATGCATTGTATGTACTATACGATAGTAAATGCTGGTTTATCAATCCAAATGACTTTTTATATGATATATGATGCAAATCATGCATGATTATACATATAGACTCACCTTTAACACAATTTGTCTGTTTTATCCCCTAACATTGCTCTCGAGCCCTAATTGGCCCGTCGTTCTACACTCCTAGCTGGAGTACTTGACGGTTCACTTTCCAAATAGTTCTTCCAAAACTTCAAAGCTTTGATTTCTCACTTTTTCTTGCTTTTCCTTTGAATATAATGATAAATTTGTGTTTAGGATGATGGAATTAGTTGGTTTGTATCAAAAATTGGAATAAAACAACTTGGTTTGGCAATTCTTCAAGGTGGCTGAAACTTTCAAATGGAGGAAAGAGAAAGTTGGTTAGTGTTTTGGATAAGGAAGAAGATGGAGGTGGGAAAAATCAATTAAATATCAAGTTGGTGATTCAATACATTAGGCTTATAGTAAAAATGGTGAAACCTAGCTTACTAACCATCCATTTCTTCATCCTTTCATCCAATGGTTTAATTTAGATAATCCTACAATGATACCATAGGTTTGCATACACCATATAAGTCCATATTTCAAATGAAAAAGACCAAACTACCTTTAGTTCAATTGAAATCCCTAACCGAGTAGCTTTGCTCGGGATTTTTTTCTACCGGCTTTAACTTTCTAATAATAATTCATTTAATCATAAAACCTCTATTTTCATGTCCTGATATTCCTTTTTACCTTCAAATATGATGTTAATTCCATAAAAACTCAAGGGGGGTATGAAATGACCATTTTGCCCCTAGTTCATCAAAAACTCAAATTTACCCGATTTCATCCTAACAGCCTTTAAACCTCTTTAACTCATATACTACATCATAAAACATGCACATATGTTCAATTCAAGCATAAACATACAATAATGCATAACTTTCAATTCAAGTTAAAATCCCCCTAGGTTACCCTTGGTGGTTCAGGTTCTAAGTTTAACTGAGGTGTTACAAATATCCACGTGAAGATCAAAAAATAAAATCAATCAAGGAAAGCGATGAATGAAATCACCTTTTGTAATACCTTAGCAGAAAAAATAGTTGGCAGTGAAATAGTACAGTAGATGGATTGTAGTAACTAATATAGCATTAATTTAAGTATTGAATTGGGCTCAATTAATTACTGAAATATACAGAAAATGGTAGAGTATAATACTTAGAAATTTTTGAACCTCAACCGGGTTACTTTTGTGACAATGTTTCGGAAATACCGGTGTTAATTATCCTGCCTGGGGAAATAGTAGACTGGTTGAGTTAGGAAGTTCTTGCTCAGACCAGGGGGTAAAGAGTCATCTATATTCATGTCAATTTTTGGTGAAAAGAAAGAATTGAAAAATGTTTTGGAATACTAAAAATAAGAGTAATGGCAAAATTGTAAATAAGTGGAACTTCAAAGGCAATTTGAGAAACCTATTGTCTAAGACCCAGAATGACTTCATAAATTATATGATGATAAACTACAAATAAAAATAAGCTATTTTATTCCTCGCTTCATAATCTAAATCTCAACCGGATTGACATAATTAATTACAGAAAGTTGTGGGATCAAAGTCTAATTAATGGAAGTTTTAAGGACTAAAGTGTAATTTGCCAATTCTTCCAAGTATAAAAGCCATACTTAGCCATTTTTGCTTCATCTTTCCTCCTCCCACACCTTTGACTGAACCATCTTTTGTGTTCCTCCATCCATTTTTAAGCTTTTTTCTTAAAGAAAACCTATAAAAAACCATAAAACAACCTTGATTCGTCCATTTCCCATCCAAATTTCACTTGGAAACTCAAAGCAAATCAAGAACATATTCAAAGAAGGATTTAGCCACATCTTCAATCCAAGGTAATATGACGATTTCATTGATTAAATAGATTAGTTAAATGTGTTAGACATTGAATTAGATGGGCTTAGTGCTTAATTGCATCAAGTGCTTAATTGCATCAATTGATGCATTTGACGAAAAATCCACAATTTGGCAAATCCTAATTAAAGTTGTATATTACCAAACCCTAGGTTGATGATATTTAATATTTAATTAGGCTAAATAATGTTAATCGAATGCTAATAGAAACTTAAATAATGATTGTTTTGATGTAGAACACAAGAAAGACAAAGTTTGCTCTTAAAGCCTACTTTGAAGGAAATGGTGGAAAATGAAATTTGAAGTCATAAGTGTGTTTAATATGCATCATTTAACATGTCCAAATAATTGAAATGAATTATAGAAACC
This sequence comes from Aleurites moluccanus, assembly GCA_948193065.1. Taxonomy (NCBI): domain Eukaryota; kingdom Viridiplantae; phylum Streptophyta; class Magnoliopsida; order Malpighiales; family Euphorbiaceae; genus Aleurites; species Aleurites moluccanus. Next base: position 5,065 of record CANXYC010376834.1, read on the forward strand.
TCCCCCATTTCTTCATGTTTGGCTGAATGGGATGTCACAATTCATCCTTTTGATTTTGCATTTTTTTTCTTCTTGTTGCACTTGCCATTTTGATTCTTTGATTGATGTTAATTGTTGGATTCCAAATGCTTATTGTGTAGCCTTGATTGGATTCCAATGTCAATGTTCCACCATAACCTAACCAATTTGTCCATTGAATGTTGCACACCATGTGTTTGATGAAATGCCTAGTTCATTTTTCATAGGCCTATCACTTGTTTCATCCATAGGCCTACCATTTGAATGCCATTGTCACCAGTGACATTAACTAGCCAATTGTGCCAACCAATTGACTTTTGACATCCATGTTGTATACCAATCCTTCATTGATTGATATCCTAATGTTAATCCATTTGCTTCTTCCATTGATCATAAGATGTTGAATTACAGTGTTACTTAATTGATTAATAAGTCATTGTTTATTGATAAACTATTTGCTACCTATTGATATCTATTGAATTGTTCCATCCCTTTATTGAATACTATGTTGATTTGATAGAGCTTCCTCATCGACGGGGTAACGGGTAAATACCGTCGGCAATGTGCACATTGTTTACGTGGAACCCTAGCTGAGAAGGGTTAACTATCATAGCCATAGGGCCTGATCAACCTTATGTTCATGACATGAGATTACATGAGTTCATGGCCTATTATCTGTCTTATCTACATGATATGAGTATTGTTGACCTGTCCTTTGATTACAAAACATTGATCCTATTATCTTTTTCTTTATTCTGAAATTTGGTGTGCAACCTTACTGTTTATTTATTATTTACCTGATCTATTGTTATATGCCTAACCTTTACCTTTGATGATGCATATTAGATTCATTGAGTATTATATACTTATTCCATTAGTTGTTTACCATTTTTCAGGTGTTGATTAGGAGGCAGAATCCAAAATTTTGTTCCTCTGTGGATTTCTGCAAATTATATTTGACAGTGTAATTATTTTAAACACTGTATGATGTATATATATTAGCTGCTCCATGGGTTATGTATAACTGATATAGTTAGACTGTATTGTGAATATATTATATTATATGGAAGTTAAATATTAGTATGGCATGTGATGATGATGATTACAGGCAATAGCACAACAGTTTACAAAATGGCAGACTATAAAGTAAACAAATGAATATTAAGTAATTAATTGGATAGTAATAAGATACTAATTGATTATAGAATATGATATTGGGTTCTATGGGTGCTGGTCGCCTTTGGCATTTCCTACATCCTAGGACCGTCATGTTCTGAAATCGGGACGTGACACCTTTGTTCTAGGCTATGCAATTTCGGCTAAGGAGTTTTTTGTTCCAAGCTTGACCGAATTCTTCTTTGAGCAATTCGAAGGTTTGCGGTCAATAATAGAATAAGGGATAATTAGATTAATTCTTGGTTAAGTCTCATTTTATAGGTAGTCTTTTTTCAAATTAAATTATGACTTAGAATGGGCCTAATCCAATTAGCCCTTTCTAAACAACCTAATTACAATTATGCCATTAATGAAATTAAAAAGATTGTTAGATCTTTAATTCTCATTACTCATATGATTAAATTAATTCATTAGTCCATTAATTAAAACATCTTACGTACTTAATTAAATAAGAATAATTGGACCTTAAATAAAACATCTTATTTAAATCCATAAATTTAATCCAATTAAATTCATTACTTAAATATCTCTTTTATTTATTCTTTAATTACTTTAATGCACATGACCTTTTAGGTTTTTTAATTAAATGACAACTCAAGTTCTTAATAATTTTCTTAAATAAATTAGGAAAGTCTGAAGTGAAAATCCTACTTCCAAAATAGGAAAGTTCCATAAAATGTAATCCTTATCCAACAAGGATTATATGAATTAAACTCTTTTAATCCATAATTAATTCTCCAATTAATCCTTTATAACTTGAGTAGATTATGAGCGGTATCTAACTACACATCATAACCCCCAAATAATCAGAAAGTACTTATGGTTAAATATAGAACCCTTACATAGACAATATTGTGTTATTAGTCCCTTCAATCACATTTATCTCATTCGGTTCAATATATGGATCTTGTGTTAACTACTACTAAGTTGGCTATGTCACACTTAGCCCAAATATTAGTTCATTATCTCCGAGTCTCATTACTAAAACTAACTCCCTTAGAGATTGTAATACCCTAAAATTTTGTTTCAGTTACTAAGCGGTTTTCTTAAGTATCGGACATATAACACCGATAGTAATTATACAGTTTAAGGAATTAGCACATTATTAAATTTAAAGTTATTTTTATTTGACACATGGGTAAAGAGAGATTAAGAATAATGATATTTATTGATATAAAGAAAGTATAGAAAAGTATTAAGAATGATGAAAAATCAATAGAATGACAAAATTGTAAATAAGTAAAACTTCAGGGGTATTTTGGGAAACCACCTGTCGAGGATCCAAATTTTTTATAGAAGCAATATAATATTAAACTACAGCTAAAAATAAGCTTATTCACTTCCCACTTTGATATTTGAAACTAAATAGAATTTATAGAATTGGTTACAAAAAACTTTAGGGTAAAAGTATAAATAATGAAAGTTTTGGGGTGAAAAATCTAATTTTTAAAACTTGCCACTTACAAATACTACACTTAGGCATTTTTTCATTAAACTTCTTATTCTTCTTCCCCCAAGCTTGGACAAACCATTCCTTCATTCTTCCACTAATTTTCAAGCCATTTTTCAAAGAAAAACCAAAGAAAACTTAATTTCCAACCTTGATAAACCTAGTTCTATCCAATTTTTACTAAAAGAATTAAAGGAAAACTTAGAATTCTTCACTTTGTGATTTTGGTCATACCTTAAACTTGAGGTAACTTGGAGTTTTCTTCACTCTTTTACGTTAATTAGATGTTTTATATGTTGAATTAGGTGAATTTAGCAATTAATTGCATTAATTTGTTCAATTTGATGGAAATCCCTAATTCTAAATCCTAATTAGGTTATGTATGAAACCAAACTCTAGATTAAACTTCTCTAATCTATAATTAAGTTAGATTATGTTTGATTGTATCCATTAGAAGCTAAATTGGTGATAGTATTAGTGTAGAATCAAATGAAGAATATGATTGCCAATTTTATCTTCTTTGAAGCAAATTGAAGATTCAAGCTTAATTGAGACAATTTAAAGGTTTAGATGAGTTTAATATACATCATATTATATGCTTGAAGCCATATTTTGAATTATGGAAACCATATGTAAAAGGCCATATTTGGACGAATGTCATTTTGCCATATTCCTTTGAAATTTTGCTTTATTTTCCTTGGTTTTCTACGCCTAATTTGATCCATTTTGTATAGTTATTTGTTGGATTTGATTTGATTATTGAATTGTTGACATTGTGAGCTTGTTGATTAATAATTGGGCATTATTGAAATTCCATCAAAATCCTATCAAAATATTGTTGGAAACTTACACACCAAGTGTTCGACAAAATACCACAATGAATCTTCCATAGGCCTATCAAGCCAATGCCATCGTCGTCAGCGACGTTGGCTAGCTAACTGCACCGTGTAATTGACATTGATTGGCCACTTTGTTGTCCAATCCTTACTTGAATGCCATTTCAATTGCTGTTCTAAACATTGCTTCTATTGCTTATATGTGATTGATTATCGACACTGAATGAGTAAAATACAAACCATATGATCATTGATGAGTATATTGATCTTTATTTGTTCCTAATGATTAATTACCTTAGCTAATATTTCTTTTACCTTATTATATGTTGATTTGACAAAGCTACTTTACCGACAGGGTAGTGGGTGAATACCATCGGCATTGTGCATAATGAATATCATAGATCCTAGCTAGGAAGGGTTAATATCCTAGCCATAAGGCTTGGCCTGCCTTATGTAATTTACATGTGAAATAAATCATGTTATATGTGTTAAGGCCCATTATTTGTCATTTCCACATGACTTGTACACTTATGACCTATTTATTTGATAAAGACTACTGTTTGTAATACCCTAGGAAGTTATAACTATTATTCATGATCTAATTCTCAGTATGTGATTTAAAAGTATTGAAATGATGGGAATTAATTTTAGAGATACAGTTAGAAAGCGAATGAATTATTTTTCCAGAAATCGGCAGTGTCAGAAATACTGCCGAAAAATTAACTGTCTGATTAATAGTTGAATTTCTGATTTTGATTAGGGGGTAAAAGATCACATAAATGCATGTGTAATTTTGGTAAAAAGAAAGGAGTGAAAAAATTTAGGAACACTGAAAAAGTAAGTGATGGCAAAATCGTAAATAAATAGAATTTCGAGGGGAATAGTGGAAATTGGTCTGTCTGGATTTTAGAATAACTCTAAAACTATTTTTATAAATAAGTATAAATTAAAATAAGCCTTTTGATTCCCTACTTTGAAATCCAATTCTTAACAGAATTATCATAATAAATTATAGAAAAAGTTAGGGTTAAAGTATGATTATTTAATAGTTTAAAGACCAAAATGAAATTTGCCATTATGACTTAATATAAAAGCAATACTTAGCCATTTTTCCCATCAACTTTCTTCTTCTTCTTATTTTCTTTGCTTTGGCGGAACCACACCTTGGCCTTCCTCCACCATTTTCCAACCAATTTTCAAGAGAAAATCTATAGAAAACTTAAAATCTAACCTAGTTCTACCATCCGCCATTCTTATTTTGCTTGGAAGAATTAAGGAAACCAAGGAATTTCTTCCAAAGCAATTCTACTAGATCATCATATTGAGGTAAAAGATTGTTTGTTTGATTTTATAGTTTATTTAAATGATTTTAAGGTTGAATTGATTGGGTTTTAGGTTAGATTGCATCAATTGATGCATTTGAATAGAAATTCCCAAATTCCAAACCCTAATGGAAGTTGTTTGCTTTAGCTATTTGAATTAGTATTAGTTAATGTTAATTAAGCTTAGAATATGTTAATTGGAGGCTAATGGATGATTAATTGATGGTTGTTTTGTTGTAGAAAATCAAGCCATACAAAGTTGTGCTTATTGCCTCCTTTGAAGGAAATTAGTGGGAATCAATTTTCCAAAGCAATTGGAAGCTTTATGTGAGTTCTATATGCATTATTTAACATGTATATTGCATTGGAATTGGAAACATACCTTGAAATTCCATTCGTGGCCAAACCTAAAAGTACTATTCACCTTTGAATTTTTGCTTTGTTTTTCCTTTAAAATTCCATGCCATTTTGATCCTTTTAATTGTGGTTGTTCTTGTATAATTGTTGCCTATTGTGTTGTTGATATTGTGGCTTGATAGTTGATTGAATGGGCTTTGATAACCTTGCACCAAAACCTAGCCAATTATCCCATTCAATGTTGCCCACCAAGTGTTTGACAAAATGCCAAGTTATTTTACCATAGGCCTATTGCATTTTATTCTATAGGCTTACCATTTGAATGCCATTGTTGCCAGCGACATTGGCATGCCAATTGGCCTATCAATTTCCTTTGTATAACCCACCTCTTTTCCATACCTTTATTGTTTACCAAACTGATTATCATTGAACTACAATGCCATTGATTCCATTGCTACTTGATTTGAATGATATTGAGCTTATTGTCATTAATGATATCATTATTGTATAATGGTGTCTATTGATATGTTTCACTCTTATATTGACCCTAATATGGCTTGACAGAGCTGCCGCTCCGACAGGGTAGTGGGTACATACTGTCGACAATGTGCATATTGTATTACTGATGCCCTAGCTGGGAAGGGTTATGGTCTTGTCCATAAGACCTGATCAGTTTTATGTTTACTGATATTGATATTACTGGAGACTGTACGTTTACTTATAGTTCATACTATACTGGCCCTTTATTTGTCTTTCCATATTATACCGAACTTATGATATGTTTATTAACTATTCTGTCACCATCTGTTATTGATTCTGTAAACTATTTATATTGATCTACTGATATCATTGTTCCATTTGTTACCCAACTATATTTATTGGCGATGTATATAGATTCACTGAGTATCTTATATACTCACCCATTTCTCCGTTTACCCATTGCAGGTGCTTAATAGGTAGCAGAATCCTAAGTTTAGACTCTGTGGATTTTTGCTATCTTTTGTCATATATGTAATTATTATGAATTATGTAATTTTGATGTTCATGTTCTAGCTGCTCCATGGGGTATGTATGGGTTAGGATATGAACTTGTATATATATATATATATATATATATATATATATATATATATATATATATATATATATATATATTTTTTTTATGTTATATATTTATATATTTA
>CANXYC010376851.1:0-32143 GCA_948193065.1 Aleurites moluccanus
TATTTCATGCTATTTGGCGAAATACCGGTTGTCCAGTGAAATACCGGTTGTACAAGGTGAAATACCGGTACCCGGTATTCTCTACTGTCTCTCGGGTTTCATTTGTATTTCAAATACCGGTTCCTCATCTCCAAATACCGGGTAGTGTCTCCAAATACCGGTACCCGGTATTTCATCCCCTGAAGATTAGTTCCAAACTGAAAATTCAAAATTTCAATTTTTAAAATTTCAAAACAATATCAAATCAATTAGAAATCTTTATTCAAAAATAAAATCATAATCAAAATCAATAATCTAAACAAAATCAATATCAAATCAAATAAAAATATTATTTAAAATCAAATCTTAATCTTATTAAATCTACCAAAATCTTACTAAATATTAATTTGAAATTGAAATTCAAAACTATACCAAAATTAATCTAATTTAAACAGAAACTAAATTAATTAAATATCAAATAACACCTAGAATACTGATAAAATAGCTTAATTTTAATGCCTAACACGGGGAAAGTATCTAAAAGTCCTCTTTTAATGAGGTAAATTCTCTAAGACGGCGAGGCATTTTGTCTAAAGTCCTCTAATAACAAAGCAAATCTAAAGACCTTTCTTATCGAGATATCTCATCTAAAGTTCTCTAATGATAAGGTAAATCTGAAGACCTCTCTCAATGAGGCATCTTATCTAAAGTCTATAAGGTAGATCTAAAATCCACCATCAGTAAGATGCATCTTAAAGTCCTCTATCATTATTCATATTATCTGAAGTTCTCAATTGATGAGGTAAATCAGAAATCTTCTATCAGTGAGGCATCTCTAACTCCCAACTTTCCTATCATTTCAGGTATTTGACTACCTTGATATCGGGTCCTGCAGCTCGCACCTATACTATCCTTCAGTTCGACTCCATTTATACAAAGTGGGTAAATATTTACAAGTTAAGATCACTTATCTACTCCCTTAACCTGCTCCTCGATATGCTTAGATTAAGCTAGAGAGTGAGGAGCCTCTGATAAGAGATAAAAATAACTGACCTAATTGAGCTAAAATTGAAAAAACCCATGAATGATATATCTCACCCATGTGCCAAATGGCATAGCCCTCAAAGCTTGTTAGTTATTCAATTCCTCAGTTTTGGCTAAAAGGACTTACAGGCTCCTTCAAATACTAGGATAAGATAATGGGCATGACACGCCAAAAATATCACTCCTCTATAACACATAAGTACATGCATAGGGTTAGAAGACTGACATAATGAAGGTTATTTGTCCCATTAGTTTAAGCTCCGCTACTACTCCCCATCATGGGGATGCTGCCATCTGCCTACCTACTCCCATCTTCCGACTTAGCTGAGCCAAGATAAAAGGAAAAATCACATACTCATTCAAGTAAGTAAAGATGGTAAAATTAATCTGAACCCAAAGATCTAATTCGACTCGCCCAACACCGAATCTAACCCAAATTTGATTTGATTTTAATAGTCAACAATTTGAAATCCGAATTATCCGACCTAAAAGTGAATTGTATTCGATGATTAACCGATGTGAAAAAAACTTGAACTCTTAAATAAATTATTAAAAAAATCTCTTAAATTTAATAAACATACATCTTACCTTTATTATTTATTATAAAATAACTTTTAGAAATTAAACTAATCAAAATCAAAATATATAAGTATTTTATAAAAATTTTAGAAAGTCGTTGCTAATTTATCTTTTTCTAAAATAATGAATCTTTTTATAATAATGTAAATCTAATTTTTATTTTATTAAATTAAAATATATTTTAATGTAATTTTTATCTCAACTTATAGGATGAATAATGAAAATGAAATTTTTATTTTATTTTTTAAATAATATATAAAAACTTAGAATAATGCACATTTTTTTGAGACAATGTCTTCATAGAAAGTAAAATACATGAAGTTATAGTTTCTAGTAGATACATATCCAATTTAAAAAATTAGGTTATATTTATTAATACTTAACACATTTAATATTAATGTGCATATAAACTTATTATAAATTGACTAAATTCAAGTTAATTTGAGTTTTTTAACTTACGCTAAATAGGTAATATATGAGCTGAGTATATATATATATATATATATATATATATATATATATATATATATTGGGTTGGGTCAATTTGCGGATTGATATATGCAATATTTAATTCAACTCATAAAATGCAAATTGAAAAAATTTCTAACCAACCTAACCCATAATATTTAATAAACCACAATTTAACTGCGGGTTGAATTGGATTGAGTCGGATTGGGCGGGTTGACTGGTTTATGAACACCTTCACTAATCTCCATAAGCTTGTTAACTTAGGCATTAGAGGCTCCCCACTGGGTCAACCCTGGAGAGTCCCTGATCCTTTCTTTTTCTATCTACAAACTCCCTTTCATCTCACACCAAGGGTTCTCAAAAATAAGATGAGGTAAAATTTTACCTTATCAGTTTCATTTTCATTCTTTAATGCGGTGTTGTTCTCCAAATAATGTTGTAGCGACAATAAACTTAGTTATGGCCAACCACCACTAAATCAAATATCAATATGAAGGAACTTGTTAGAAACTTGATCAAAGAAGAAGAAATTTGCCTTTTTACATAAAGCTAAGGTGAAAAGGTTTTCCCACATGAACAAGTGTAGTTATTTTTGTGAATTAGGTTATATTTAAGAAGCAGAGCCTCTTATTATTAGAAACATAGCCTTTTCTCATACTCATTTTTGTCACTACAATCAGCATTATCACTACCACCACATTTGGAGGCTCATTATCACTGTTATAAGAGGACTTCGTGCTAATCTCATTGAGAGAGATGACTTCTCTTCTGGTACCTCTTCAAGGTCCATAAAGCTAATTCGTGGAGGTGGTAGTAGTGGTGGTGATGGTGAATAAGAGTGGGAAAAGGAATAAGGGTAGTAGATTGAAGGCAAAGATAATTTAGTCATTTGATAATGCAAGTAGAGGATACATTCAAACCACTAAGAACATGCTTTGTCACAACCCAATAATGGCAAATCAAATATAAATTATTATAACTAATAATTCTCTACAGGTTATACATAAGTCCAACATTACAATTTGAAAATTAACTAGAATATTAAGTTAAATTTATCTCTAACTAATTTTAGTGTGGCTCAGAAAAAGAATTTAAGCCTACATATAAAGTTACAAAAACCTGCAAAACTGAAAGTGAGAGGAATAAGCAAATCACACGCTCAGTGAAAAAAATATATAAATGCATAGAAGGAACCCAACATTATAAACATATAAAATACATATACATACCTAACACATATACAATAATTAACATAACTCAAATACAAATAGTAGTTTAAAAATCATTATACTTTCTTTTAAATCATATAATCAGGGATAAAGCCAGGAAATTAATTATGGATAAGCCAAGAAAAATTTGTCTTTATAAAAAGCTAAATTTCGATTGGCCAAAAAAATCTATGTGCAAAAAATGGATTTAGATGGGCCAAATGAAAATTTTCTATAAATTAATAGTTTTTCCTTCTGCTGAAATGGCCCAGATGCAATTTCGTCCCTGCATATAGTATAAGAACATATAAATCTCACATATCACTTATACAAATAATCTTCATTTAAAATAAATAATTAGTTAAATCAAATAATGAGGGGACATTCCAACTGTATGTTTTAATTTACACATGTATAAGACACAGCTTATATAATATATAATATTCAGAACTCGTATAACATATAAGATTTAAAGCCGGTATAACATATAAGGACTGTGGAGTATGAATCAGATTATTTCTCACATGCTAAATTTATATAATATATAAGGCCAACACCTAAGAGAAACCAAATATACCATGAGAGATTCAAGTATTTATCTCACCCCAAATTAAAATATTTTATAGAAAATAATCATAATAATATTATTAATAACAATAATAACTCAAATACTTGTATATAAATAAATTCAAATCTCAAAAATTCAATACAACCATTATATATATACATTGCAAACAAATTTTTATATCATATAGTTATCAATATAATACAGCTTGCCTTTCCCAATTTCTAATTGCAAACAAAATCAATTATTCAAACAATAATCACATATATGAATATTAAATTATTCTAATTAGACTTTATATATTATCCTACCATAATAAGCTCCACAAATGAGCCTAAGTATTGAGACAACTTCTACTTAGGTTACTTTAAATTGTATAGTACAAAAATTGAACTCTTATATAAACATGCATAATACACATCACAAATTTTATTTATATATATGTTAAATACAATTAAAAACTATTATAAATTATTTTTTAACTAATAAATTTTAAAATATGTTCAATTAATCTCATTTAAGTAGTTTATCATGTGTGCATATGAAGATAATCATAATTCTAATTTAAGCATAATTTTATCACTTGCTGTCACTTCTAGGAATAAAAAATAACTCAACAGTTTCATCCTTAAAATATCTCCAATTTATATGAAATTTTATCTAAGATCAAAATAACATATCAAAGGTCTTACTTACCAAAATTTGTCCCAAACCAAGAACTATAACTCCTCCAAAAAAAATGACAAAAATTTTGCACTCTCTTATTCTATTTTCAGAATTGGACAACCTAAAATATTCAATCCAAAACCATATTATAAAAATTTCTTTTGTCCTCAAATTTTTACAACAAACATATGCAGATATATCTATATAAAATTTCAAGAAAATATAAAACCTCTAAGATTTTTAATCAAATTAAAATCATAAATTATCCCACCTTGAAGTTATATTAAATTATTTTTAATTAAAAATTAATATCTTCCAAACCATAAATGATATCACCATAAAAAGTTACATTGATAAAATTAACCTATAAATTAATATATATACCAAAACTTAGCTAAAATTTCACCTCTAACCCATTTAAAGTTTAGATTGTTTTCACACTTACAGTGTTGAACTCTCTAACACCTCTTTCTGATAATATATAATCAAAATTTAATATCTTTAAAAATATAACTCAGATTGCTCTCATATTCTAATCATTATTAGTTAACATATAATATTATTTCCATATAAAAAGCAACCCAAAATTCCATCTCTAATTTATTTTAACAATAAATTGAAATTACTATTCAGTCATAAAAAATTTTAACAACTCTAAAAATTGATTTGATTCTTATAAGAAATAAATAAAATAAAATCCTAAACAAATAATTCTAGACCTTAGAAATCAGTTAAGAATACCTCCAATAAACCTTGAATGAAAATCATGAAAAATTGAAAGTTAGATAATAAAGATACTCATAAATTGAATAATAGTGCCCTTCTTTCTGTAACTTCTCGATTCTTTTTTCCTTTTTTTTTTTTTTTTTTAATAAAAGGGTGGCTAGAATTCTAAAGTGAAGTTACAGTCAATAAAATCCTAATAAATTCTTATAATAATAATTAACTCCAAAATTATTTTTAATTAAAATTAACTAATCAACCTCTCAATTCTTGATCATACTTAAAGTTCAAAATCCATTTAAACATCATAAATTTACCTTCAATAATCCAATTAATTAAATCTCAAATGAAAGTACCAAAATATCATTCTGAGAAAAATTACATTCATTATACTTCAATATCTTGAAAAATATTCAAACTTCACTTACACATATAAAATCATTAAAGTCAAATTAATTTTTGAACTTATATTATAAATATATAAAGATGATCCGATACTCTTTTAAAAAAAAATATCAAAAATTCGGGTTTTCTCATGCTTCTTATCACATTCTAATTTGTCTATGATAAAATAAAATAAATTTGTGGTGTATTATGTAATATGCATGATGATAATATATGTTTTTAATTAATTAAAACAAATGCTTTAGAGAGTGTGATTGATATTGAAACAAGTCGGGGAAATTTTCTTTATGCAAATTCTTAGCACTTCCATCCATTTGCATGACAGAGTGGTGCTTTATGCAAATTCCAAGTGCTGGGCTCACAAAAATTTTCTTTCTCACAGCATGGACCAATTTGTTTAAAGGCCATTTTGTTCAAAATAAAAATAATTGGTTTAAAAGAGAATTTGTTTAAAGCTCCATGTGCAATAAAAGAATTGAGTGCTTGAACAAGAGTTATAACCTTGATGTTGACAGCCGGCAAAACCCTCACCAAGTTCTTCACTTGATGGGGTGGGAGAGACTGCTGTGTTATATATGTTCAATTTTAGATATCTAAAAATTTTTATAAAAAATTTTTAAAATTGTAATTTGATAGTGTTTCATATAATGAATCTAATTATGTATTTTTTATGCTAAACAAAAATCAAATGGACAGCTAAAAATATATTTTAAATTTTGTGTATTATATTTAACGGTCTAAATTTAATATATTTTTAGCTGTCCATTTGATTTTTGTTTAACATAAAAAAAAAAATACATCATTAGATTCATTATATGAAACACTATCAAATTATAATTTTTAAAAATTTTTATAAAAATTTTTAAATATTTAAAATTGAACGCATGAGAGACTGTTGTATTTCCCTCAACCCCACTTGATGGGTCGAGGGGGGCTGCTGTGTTTTTTTACACAGCAGCCACTCATGTGTCCAATTTTAGATACCTAGAAATTTTTATAAAAAATTTTAAAAATTATAATTTGATAGTGTTTCATATAATGAATCCAATGATATATTTTTTTTATGCTAAATAAAAATCAAATGGACAGCTAAAAATACATTATAAATTTTGTATATTATATTTAACGGTCTAATATAAAATTTATAATATATTTTTAGCTGTCCATTTGATTTTTGTTTAACATAAAAAAAATATATCATTAAAATCATTATATGAAACACTATCAAATTATAATTTTTAAAAAATTTTATAAAAATTTTTAAATATTTAAAATTAAACACATGAAAGGCTGTCATGTAAAAAAACACAACACCCTCCCTCTACCCATGAATACTTGTTCCACCTTTGGCTCTATCTTAGGTAGCATTTTGCCTAGACCTCATAATCGGAAGTTGCATTATGTGGGTGGAAAGACTCGAATTGCGAGTTTTCCAAGGGACATTGATTATGAGGAATTTATGAGTAAAATGAGGGAGCTTTATGAAGGAGCAGCAGTTTTGAGTAACCACAACCTGATGAGGATCTTGATGCCCTTGTTTCGAAAATGAATGATGATAACGTTACCAACATACGTGGTGGAAGAGTATGAAAAGTTGGATTATTGGGATGGATTGAGTTTGATTCGGCTTGAAACTAATAAAAAAAATTTAAATTATAAATTAAATTAAATTTTTATTTTATTTTATTTTTTAAATTAAATCAAACTAAATAATTTATAAAATTATCATTTTTTAATTTGTTTTAATTAATCTAATTCAATTTAATCAGTTAATCAATTTGACTTTCACCTTAGGAATTACATAAAATCTAGAAATGTAAATAAATCAGTCAAAACTATTTAAATTTCACTTCTAAAATATTAGAGTTTGATTTTATTTTAATGACTCACCTTGAATTGAATTTAGACTCTTAATCATGGTTGTCAAAATAGATCGAACCATCTGATTGAATCGAAAAATTGAAAATCAAATCAAAGATTAAGTCAATCAACTCCCTTTTATCTATCCTTAAAGAATCGGACCAAAAACTTATCGAACCAATCAAACTATACCGAACCAATCAAACTATACCGGTTCGGGCAGGTATTTTTTTATTTCTTTTAATTTTTATTTTTTTTTTTATCAAAAAGACACTTTTTATTCTTAAATTTTTTTTAATAAACCATTATACTTAAGAGATTTGAATCCAAAACCTTTTGAGAGCCTTCTAAAATTCTTTCTACTATATTAAATATAAGTTTTGTTAATATTTTTTCAAATTTAATATTTATAATTGTCATATAATTTAATTAATTAATAAATTATACTATTAGTTTTTTAAGATAATTAAACCCATTAAATATATTTTTCAAATTTAATATTTATAATTATCATATAATTTAATTAATTAATAAATTATACTATTAGCTTTTTAAGATAATTAAACCCATTAAATATATTTTTCAAATTTAATATTTATAATTATCATATAATTTAATTAATTAATAAATTATACTATTAGCTTTTTAAGATAATTAAACCATTAAATTTAATATATCCTTAAAGTATATATATATATATATAATTTTATTTTAATTATTATTTAATATATTTATTAACTAATGTGTATTAATTTATTTATTTTATATAAATATATTTTATTTATCATGTTTTTAATATGTAATATAATTATAATATATCTTATATTTACTACATATTTAATTTAATTATGATTTAACTCTTTGTTAATTTTTTTTAATGATAAAATTATCTAAATATTAAAAAAATTAGAGGATAACTAGTATGATGGATGAGTTAAATTTTTTTCATATAATAATATATGATATAAAAAAATATTTTTTATAATTTTGAGTAAAATTAATTATGATAATTTTCATTTCTATAATAATTAGTTATTATTATATTATTATTTTAAATTTAATTGAATTATTTTTCTATTGTATAATAAAAAAAAATAGATTAATATATTTTTTTTATCATATAATATTAAATTTAATTATTTTTTATTTTATTCTGATTCAACCTCTGTCTTACTAACCGGTTGAATTCTAAGAACATTGCGCTTACCTTGAAGTACTATCTCTGTCTTATTCTTAGTCTTTTTCAATCCCACTATATCTAGGACTAATATTTGAGGATGTTGTTAATTCTTATCGGTGATATATCTGCAAATATCTGCATGTCAAGATTTTTTGTGATCACTTTTCAATAATTTCATTTTCAAGATAGGTTCATAGCCAAATGTATATAGATATAAGGAAGACAAGCGTTTTCTTTAATTTTTAAATTTTTTAAAATAAATTATAATTTAATCTTAAAAATTTAATAAAATTAATAAAATAATACTTTTATTTTAAAAAATTAACTTTTTAATCATTAATAAAATATTATTTAATTATATTTTTCTTCACTTTCTTTCTCATTTATTTCCTTTATTTTCTTTCCAATTTTTCTTTATTTTCTTTTAATTTTCTTTATTTTATTTTTTTTTAATGATATTGTAATAATTTTTAATTATTTCTAATTGAAATATATATTTAATATTTTTATAATTTTTATATTTTTAAATAAATTTATTTCATTATTATGTTTCTTCTTAAATTTTATGTATTTATCACTGAATATAAAATATATCTCCTTTCGTCGTTGAATGTAAAATATACCTCCTTCCTAAGATTCCTGCCTCCACTCCTCGATGAGCCTAGCTACACTCATTAATCATCGAGAAATCGAGTCTCGTCTCTACTTTTCCAGTGTTCAACATCTCTTAACTAGTCTATTGCCACTAGAAAAGCAAAAATGATATTCTAGTGTCTGCAACGCCTTGTCCATAGCGTGTTTGTGACTTTCTTTATCCTTTGGTTTTGTATAGTTCGTTGTTTTTCTTTCTGAACAAATTGTATTAATTATGGAGTTTAGACTTAGTCGAGTTATTGTATTCATCTATGTTCTAATCTTTTGAGTTATTGCATTCATCTATGTACTAATCTTTCTCCTCTAATATATTTGAAGCAAAAAAATAAATTAAAAATTGAATTTAAATATTATAATTCTCCATTGAATTTAGACATTATGTATCAATTACTTGTTAGAATGTTAGGGTTATTCCACACCTCAGCAATGCCATATAATAACTTCATAATTTCTCCTTCGCCTTCAAAACAAGTGAGAAAATTCACTCTTCCATTGAAGGACTGCCAGATAGCATAATACAGATAACATAGTTGCTCATATTTTTCAACCTACATTTTGTTCAACTTCAAATTTATGCTACTAATTTCTCTGTGAATAGCAAACCATTGCCCCAGAAAATGAAAATGAGTTGCATTTTCTGATTGTGACAACTTGATACAAATTTCAGCATCCATTCTTTTTAATGTTTTTGAGCTTCTCATTTCCAGCCACAAGTTCCGCAGCTATTCCAGGTTCATTAGCAGAATGTCCTGCATATGGAACCACCTGTCCAAAGCAATAACCAAACATGAGTAAAGATTAAATATATTGTAGAAAGGACAGTGAAACTCAATATTGAGCATGACAAACGGTTAATGACAATGCTTCAAGCTTGACATTTTCCTTTCTTTCCTTTCTTTCCATAACAGTTTTATTTGATAGGTATTATAACTTCCAGAAATTCCACCTTAAAATCTGCCTCTGGCCATGCCTTGTGAAGATCCCAAGCAGACATCATAGGACAACACACATCATATCTTCCCTGCATAAGAATTCAATAAATATATCATCTGGATGAGGCAAACTTTAATTGCCACCCCCTCATGCTATGCAAAAAATACTGCTAACTGTTGTGTCAACAGCTTTACCAGCAATATTTCACACATCGAAAGTTCTTTTTAGATCACACTGATAATAGAAGTATAACCACAAAAAATAATATACTTTGACAATATGGTCAAATTTCAACAAATCATATTATAGGATGTCCAAAGACTATCACAATTTATCAGGCAGCAATCCCCCAGCAAGGCAATTCCAAAATGTGTCCAATAATAGGCAACCCAAAAAGTGCAGTTACTCAAACAGATGATATAAAAAGTACAAACACAATGTTTTGATAATATTAGGCCCCTCCTTAGCATATGAAGGGTTAATTACTAAATTAATTCATCCAACTAGAACCTTGTTGTCTCAAAATAAGAAAAGAGAAAGTAAACAACAATCAAGAGGCAACATGTACCTGTACAATTATAGTATTTATATGCCTTATCTTATCAATATTGTCTAATAGGAAAGAATCTGACGGAAAAAAGCCCTTGTTCACAAAGTAATGGTTTTCAATCCTCGCAAATGCCTGCAAGGGACAACACAAATATGTCAAGATGTCAATCCTAAACATCCACTGTTAAGCAGTTCAAAATTAATTAGATCTATCTGCCCAATGTTAAATTCATCATGGCAAAAAATGACAGATTCCAAAAATAATATACTGCAATTAAAAATTATTCAAGACAAATATGTTACAAGGAATTAAAAATATAGCATAGTTTTTTTTATGTCTATCCTCCATACTCAATATTTGATCACCCAACTGAAAAAATTTTCCCCAATAAACTTTTTTTTTTTTTAATTTCAGTACTTCAGTTTGAAGCCCTAGCTTCGATATTGCTGACTGATTGCTATCAAATTTCCCAGTGCTGGAGGCATTGCTTTTAATGTTGATAAAAAAGCTCATTATGTGCACAAAGTGATCACCCATATAGCTGTCCCTGTGTGTGTGGGATTAAGAAAACAGAATTGCTAATAGCACACAAAGTTACATCTTTCTCTGTCCTTTTGAAGGAAAAATAACACAATGCTTCATCCCTCGCCACTTAGCGCTCATTCTAAGAAACTTGCATTAAAAGAAATTTAACCTTTTCCGCAATAATGACAACATAATATTTGAAGCCAAGTGATAGATCTATAAACATTTTTGTCTTCAGCAGAGGGAAGTTATCCCTCAAAATGCCTCGAGGAACAAAGAACATAAGGTGTCTAATCTACCCTCAAAAAGCTCCCATATTAAATTGCTCCAGGTACTGATGAGCTATAGTATCACAGAATTAATTTGTAAGTGGATTTGAAATCCATTATATTTTTACAAAATTTGGTTTCAAATCAATGTCTATTTCATCTTTTGCCCCTCTGCCACTCTCAAACACTTTCTTGAATAGTTCTCATGGGTTAAACAAACCATTTCTCTACTGATTAACTCTAAAGACTAGCATGTGTAATTTCAGATCCATTTTATGCAGCAACATCATCATAATTGTAGTTTCAACAAAGCCAGGAATCAAAAACCTATTTCATGAATATCCTTGACGCTTTTCTCTTCGATTAAAGCTGCAACAAAGCATCATTAGCCAAGCATACCAGTCACAGGTAGTTGTTAGCTGTGACTGACAGGCTATTGTTTTATGACTATCATTTTCTACAGAAAGCCATTTCCTTATTCCAGTTGATGGGACTCGCTTCATTCAACCAGTAAAACATTCACCCAAAACTTTTCTCTTCAGGTCCCTCACTTCAGTTATACTAAACCAATCAACCCTCTCCTTCCAACTGATCCACTAAATTGCCTCCAATTAAAACATCAATAAAAGAACTTGACTAATTCATGAATTTGCTGCCTTTAAGAGAAACTATGGGTGTGTTTACTCATAATTAACTACTCTAGTTTTCTGGAAAAATTTTCTAAGAAAATTGAAAATAGAGCTTCATGTTCAATGTATTATTTTTCCCACTTCTAGTTTTCCAAATTATACCAACCCTCAGAACACTAGCAAAAGATGTTTTCTACAGTTTTACTCTTATTATAAATTCATTGTTTTCTACTTGGAAAACACAGAAATCATTTGACTTCAATTCATACCAGTGCCTTCTAGTTGGGATTACAACCCCAACCTTAGCATTAAACCTTTTGTTTTATTTTTGTTCATTTTTTCATTTCTAACCATTATCCATTTGGGCCCTTTGACACCTTTTGCTGGGCCCGAGTTTTTTTTTAAGTTCATTCTTTTTCTCCTACTTATTTTCTTAGGTCATGTCTCAATTTTTCAGTCTTTCTTTCCTAAATTTATTTATCTATTTCCTATTTATTTTTTCTAAATTATCAGTTTTCTATCCATAGAAAGTTATAAAGACCATGTTTTCTAGTTTTCCAAATTGAAAAATGATTTTCTATTTTTAATAACTGAACACTATTTAAAAGTTTTTCATGGAAAGTTAAAACTACAGTTTCAAAAAATAGAAAATTGTTTTCCACATGTAAACAGGCATTAAACCTTCCAAAATAACACAAAGCCAACATGGCCAGTTTTTAACTAATTACCTAGGAAAACTAGATTCTTCCTTTACAAACAAAATTTTATATCATTGTTGCTACCACAGAAAAATAAAGTTCTTACCAAAGAAAAATTATCAATATCCCCTCTCTTGATGTTCTCTTCATTTGGAAAAAGATGAGCAGTCATCATTTCCCACTTGGTCCATGCTCTTGCAGCTGCATACTAAGAAATTATGAGGGTAGTGTGTCCATTATTTATTCGGTAAGGACCTGGTACATATGCAATTTAGAGACTTGCACTTCACTCTAATCAAATTTCAGACTTATATGTGACAACAATCAGAAAAACAAAACATAGAATTAGTAGGAGTGTGAAATTAAAATAGAAGGCATCTGTTACAGGCAGATGACATCTCTTACAGTATTACTTGTGTTTCCATATCATCAGAGTTCAACCTCTTGCTGTAAGCATCAATGAAACATCCCCTTTCATTTTCTGGTATGAGATCTCTAAATGGCTCCCAAGCTGTACAATTAGAAAATACAGATAAACAACTTAAGAATACTCATCTATGTTTGATCAGAATTGACACAGTAAAATGTTGAATCAGAATTGACACGGTAAAATGTTTAATCAGAATTAACACAGAATACTCCCAAGACATGCAATGCTCTGTGACTGCCACCTAAGTTCTTATTAATTTCCACAAAATCTACGATGCAAATTTTCTGTCTGGTATCTTGGATTTCCAATAAATTATCCACCATAACAGCTAAAGATATTAAGCATACCATCTGGGTAAATAGCAGCAGCACCACCCTCATAAAACCAATCGATTTCTTTCTTTCGCAAAAGAAAGATCCCTCTGAGAACCATGCCAGTAACCTTATAAAAGATATCAAAACACCAGCAGAATACGAATCAGTTGTACATAACAAGAATTTATTATTATGTTTCAGCTGATATAGTTTTCATTATCTGGGAGTTCCAGCAAAGAAATACTGTTAAATGAAAACAGTTATGCACCTTATCAGGGTGAGCTTGGCTATATGCAAGGGCCAGTGTACTTCCCCATGACCCACCAAATACCTGTATGGTAGAAGACGATTAACATTTGCAATAACTTCCACCACTAAAATTAAAATTAAGTTTCATTCTTAAGGATCAGACAAAAATTTGACCTGCCATTCAGGAATTTCCAAGTGTTCTCTTAGCTTTTCGATGTCAGCAATGAGGTCCCATGTAGTGTTTTCCTCTAAACAAGCATGAGGTGTACTCTTTCCAGCACCTCTCTGTGAAAAAGTACATATTTCATTATTCAAGATAAGATGTAGCATATGGTTCAGTTTGACGGTGATTTGGAAGAATATTAACCTGATCATAAAGAATGATTCGGTAAAAATCTGGATCAAAAAATCTACGATTACTTGGTGTTGTTCCTCCTCCTGGGCCCCCATGAAGAAAGACAGCTGGCTGCAACAGGGGTTAACAACATGATAAACCATGAAAACTCGTACTAAATTATCTTTTCTTCTTCAACAAAAGAAAGCATATAGAAAGTTTAAGGCAGCAAGAAAATGCATGAATATAAAAAATAAGACATTTCACAGGAGGATACTTGGGTACAACCCAACTATTTCTAGTCAAGGAAGACCATTGTATCAAAAGTTCTTTTTAAACAGAAATAACTTTCTACATGTGCTAACAGCTAGGCTAGGTATATATTCATACTCTCAGTTCTATTCTAACATGCCCCTAGACTGTTGAACTCATTGAAAAACATTAGCACTTAAGACCATGATGGAATGCCAAACTTTATTCAAATTGACAATGCATGGAAACTACAGTACAAATCCTCATCAAGATGAGCTGCCATTTTCTAACAGAAAGGAAAATTCCACTATCCTCCACTGCTGATGTAAAAGGCACTATCACCTGATCAAATGAAGACCATTTAACTTCGGAAAAGTCAATCTTCAAAAAGCACCACCATCAGAATTAAGAATTCAGCTCAGAAATTGGAACTCGACGGATCTGGAAGCCTTCATCAAAAATTGGTGCTTCATTCTTACCTCATTTTAATTATAAAGCTCCACCACACTAATAGCATTGCATCAAACAAAGCCTAAGCAATTAACTTATTCAGCATGCATCAATCCAATCCAACCCAACCCAAAATTACATTAATATCCAAGAAAATTAGCAATTCCAAATTTATTTCTAAGAAGCATAAGGGTACCTCAAAACGTTCAAAATGCCTAAAGAAAGCCAAAGAAACAAGGAAAACAAGAAAACCCAAATATAAAATTTCCATAAACAAACTAAAACTGCAAAATACATACTATAGCCACTCACATGCCCACTAGGATTTCCTGACTGCTCAAAGTAGATAGTGTGAAGATCCGAAACCTTGAAAAACCCAGTGCTATAAGGCTCAATAGGTGGATAAAGGTCCTGATTGAGCTCCGGTGTAACTTTCCTCGGTTCCATTAAATCACTAAACTCTAATTCGCTCTTATAACCAAGATCTCGCGCACGTAACAGTAAGCTTCTCCTTCCTGTTCCTGCACAGTAACAAAACCAACAAGAACAACAAAATTTTAAAATGATCAAGGAAACTGAACTTCCCCTTAATTTCACTTCAATATAACTACAGAGATAGACTTAACTGATGGAAGGAAAAGAGAGGATTGGAAGGGAGAATTGGTAGAGAGGTGATGAAGGGAAGGGAAGTGAAGAAGAGAGAGGAGTGAGTGAAATGGTAAAACCTAATAAACCCATTGTCAATGTGCATCTTGGGAGTAATGGGTAGCCTAGAAAAATGTTTGATCGCTTACCGATTAGCCGATTTTCAGATTCCCAAAGCTCAAATGTTATTACGTTTTTGTATCTATGCTTGTTCTTCTTTGATCGTTTCTTTTTCTTTTGTACGCTTCTATTGGAACAATAATTGATTCAAAAAATAATAATGGATCATTAAAGACCAATCCATGATAATGAGCACATTTTTCTCCAAAATAAAAAATTATAAATGAGCATTCATCATCTATAAAGGTAGATAAATCAGCATAATTTTTTTAAATATATATTTTGATCACCATAAAAAAGTAAAAACTCAATTTCTCTCTCTATGAAATAAGCTATTTATCAGTAAGATAATAGTATAAAATTAATCAGATAATAAAGAAAATGAAAAAAAAAAATAGAGTGATAGAAATATAGTATGATTTAAATTCATTATAATTATTAGAAAACGTAGCCAATTAATTTATAAAAAAAGATTACCCAAATTAATTTAGAATAAAAATAAAATATCTATATAGGTAATCTCAATTAATTTTAAGATTAAATTAGAGTTGAGTAAAATTATTATCTAATTAAATCCTTCTAAAATTCAACAAATTCACATAGACATTTGCTAATTACGTAGACTTAATTCTATGAGAAAATATATTACATTTACGCGGCAAAAATTATTGTTTGTCACTTACAAGATAACTAGATGATATAACTAAATAGTACATCTTCTTGATCTAAACTTCTCTGATCTAAATCTAATCTTAAAATTCTACTGCAAATTTCATAATCTAATAAGTTCTAAAATACCAAAATCCCTCCCAAACTAAAAATTACAGGTTCATTGCAACAAGTAATTAATAGAGTAATTAGGAAGCTTCAAGTGCTCACATCAAATATGGTGCTAGCCTTCAATGTCTCATCTGGACTATTATTTCCATATTCTTTTTTGTCAATAATAACATCTGTAAGTGTATGAGGTTCAGCCTCTTCTAGCATTTGAACTACCATTCTCATTGATGGTCTCAAAACTGGGATTTTTGCTGTGCAATACATAGCAATTCTCAAAACTTTAATGGCATCCTCCTTAAGATTATCTGAAATGTTTGAATCCACTATATCAAGTGCACTCTCTTTGCTATCCATTTTGCTGTAAACCGAATAAACTATGTCTTTGTTCTCTCCAAATTCTGGTTCAACTGGCTTTTTTCCTGTCACCAATTCCATTAGGACTACTCCAAAGCTGTAGACATCACTCTTCTGATTTACCTTGCAAGTGTATGCATACTCTGCATACCATACGGAAATTATGCAACAAGTTAGTAAAATTACCAAAGGAAATGCACATGAGATAGAGAATTATTTTTTTGAGAATTTATCAACAAAAATTAATACTAAAATTACTCGAATAATAATTGATCTTTTGAAACCACAATAAAATACAGTAATAAGTTAAAAGTGACTATTGGTGCAAAGTAGCTATAAAATTTCACTTGCTTTTTTAACTTAAACATACGTTTAACAATTGTAAAACAAAAGATATGAGCAAAAGCAAAGAAAGAAATGAGAGGAGGAATTTTACCAGGAGCCATATATCCATGAGTGCCTGCAATGATATAACTCCAATCCCCTCCACCACCAGCCTGCATAATCTTTGCAAGTCCAAAATCAGCAATTCTTGGCTTCCACTCTTCATCTAACAAAATGTTACTTGACTTCACATCTCTATGAATCACGGGTCTGTCTAACCCATGATGCAAGTACTCTAATCCCCTTGCAGCCCCTACTGCAATTGCATACCTTAACTCCCACCCCATCTTAACCTTGTTACAAGAATGTAACCGATCCCACAAGCTTCCATTCGGTAAATACTCGTACACAAGTAAATTGCTGTCCTCACTTGTAAAACTACAGTACAGCTTCACCACATTCACATGCCTCACAGCACTCAATGTAGCTATCTCTGCATCATATTCTGCTGACCGGAAATTCTTTTTAGTCAGCATAGCTGAGCTGCTTCGACAACTTCTTGGATCACTCGAATTCGAAGTCCAAATGTGTTTTACAGCCAGTTCATTGCCATTACCAAGTGTAACTTTGTACACATTTCCTGATCCTCCTTTCCCAATCAAATTCTCAGATCTGATAGCATCAATGATGTCCTTTTCACTAAAACTTAGTATTCTAAATGACTTCATATCCCAAGAACTTCGCATTAGTGGACGATCAAGATTGTTCGGTCTTGACTTCACAAACAACAACCAACCAGCAGAAATGACCAAAACTAGCAATCCAGCTGCAAAACAAGATAGAAGTACTCGAAGGTGACCGGAATTTCTTGCAGTGGATGAACAAGATTTGATATTCCTCAAATTATTGCTACATAATCCTGGATTTCCATCAAAGCCTTCGCGAAAGACCTCAAGGGATAAAGATGCAGGTATAGGACCAATCAGCTGATTATTTGACAAATCAAGATTGCTAAGCCTTAAAGAAGATAAACTATCTGGAATTTGACCGGAAAGTTTATTATTAGATAAGTTCAAGGAATTCAAAGTACGCAGAGATCCAAGACTTTCTGGGATTTCCCCAGAAAATGAATTCCCAGAAAAGTTTATATCAGTAAGAGACACACATGATCCTAATGAGTCTGGTATAGTACCAGAAAACAGGTTTCCATTTAAATAAAGACTGTTTAGTCTCTTCAATTCACCAATACTTTGTGGGATTTTTCCGAGAAAATGATTTGAACTCAACTGGACTGAAACTAAAGAAGAAGCACCTGAAATTGCAGCAGGTAACTCACCAGAAAATTGATTATTAGCTAAAACTAGTAATCCTAAAGACTTTGCATTACCAATATCAGCTGTGACAGAACCTTCGAATTGGTTCATACTAAGATCAATAACGATAAGGTTTGGCAAACCCCAAATTCCTGCAGGGACAAAACCCGAAAGTGAGTTGTTGTTTACTCGTAAACGAATCAAAGACTTGCAATTTGCATAGCTTTCAGGGACTTGGCCTGTGAATTTGTTCTGCAGAACAAGAAGATCAGTCATTTTCCCATTCTTGCACATTTCTGGAGGTATAGGACCTGTCAAGAAATTCTCTGAAACATCAATGTAAAGAAAGTCTGCCCAAGAACCTAATTTCCAAGGAAGTGATCCTGTGAACTTGTTAATGTAAAGAGAGAACTCTTCAAGGTACTTAAAATCACCGAAATCCTCAGGAATCTCACCAGAGAATTGGTTTTCAAATAGTTGTAAAGAAGCAAGTTGTTTCAAGGATTTCAATACCCCAATCTCACCTTCAAGCCTATTTTGTGAACAATCAAAATTCACTAGGCTTGTGAGATTTCCAAATCCTGCTGGAAGTTTTCCAGTCAAAGAATTATTATAAATCTCAAGTTGCCAAAGCTTGCTAAGCTTGCCAATTCCTTCTGGGATTTCTCCAAACAATTGATTATCAGAAATTTCAAGATTTTCAAGCAGAGTAAGATTTGAAATACCCTCTGGAATCTGGCCTTTAATGCTACAATTAGTGAGGTAAAGCCAAGACAATTTGTCAAGCTTTAATACCTCAGCAGGGAAAGAACTTGTCCGATCAAATTTGTTATCACCAAGGCTTAAAAATTCAAGATTGGTAAGATTTTCAAGTGAATACCATGGAAAAGACCCTGAAAATCCACTACCACTTAAATTCAAAAACCTTAATTCAACTAAACTAGACAAGTCAGGAACTTGTCCAGAAAACAAATTCCCTCCCAAATCCAAAACTTGCAAGCTTCTGCAATTTTTCAACTCTTCAGTGATGTTCCCATGCAACAAATTTGACGCCAAAGAAATATTTTCCAAAGATTGCAGAGAACAGAGTAAATCAATAGGAAGATTACCCACAAGTTGTTGATTAGAAAGATTAATTTCTTTGACAAATCCATTAGCATTGCAAATGATTCCAGAGAAATTGCAGACAGGATTTTCTTCTGTCCAAGAATTGAACACATTGGTTCTTGAATTCTTGAAAGCAGACTTCAAGTTTAGAAGAATTTGATTTTCATCTGATTTGGATGAAGAAACTTGGATGAGAAAAATAAGAAAGAAAATTACCATAGAATGGCACTGCTGGAAATATTTTCCGTCCGACATGCCGGTGGCCGGTGAGGGGTTATGGGAGGTTTTTTGGGTCAAGTGTTTGTGAAAGAGAGGAGTGGAAATGTTTGATTTTGGTGGAGTATAACATATTTAGCACGAGGATGGCTCTAATTTTATGCGTGGGGTTCAATTAAGAATTTCAAAAATATTTATAACTTTTTTTAAAATATATAAATTATTTTTTAATTTTTCTTTTGGTAGAGAGAATTTTATCTTCCAGAATTTTATTCGATTTGAATCTAAAATAATTAGCGCCTAATATTATTACTACTTGTTGAACATAATTGATTAATTAAAATTTTAATTATTTACTTTAATATATTTTATTTTAAAAAAGATGAAAAAACTTAAAAAATACTGAATGTATAATATATAAAAAAAATTATAATAAATATAAATTTAATTTAATTTTTTTTAAATGAAAATAAATTTTGATGTTTATCGGTTTTTAAATTCATATTTATACGAGTTTATATTATGAATTATTATAATAAAATTTCAAATAATTTTTTTAAAAAAAGAAAAAGAAATTTCAAATAAATTATCAAATAAGATATACATAAAAGCAACCTTATATTCTATTTATAAAAAAAAATAAAAATAAATTAATGGTTAACAACTTAAATAAAATATATTATATATAAAAGAAATTATATTCTCGTACAATAAAATATCTACCTCATGATAAAATTTTTAAATAAAAAAATTGTAAAAAAAAAAAAAAAGAGGAGAATACAAAGTAAGGCATTGCATAGGATGGGAGAGTTTCCCTTACTAGAAGACGGAAAAATCTTGAGATTACATTATTAATAAATTATGACAATTAATAAATAACTCGCGATGAACCATATAAAGGAGTCATAATAATTAATTAGTTTAAGTATTTTATTTTTTTATATGTCTTATTATAATTATATATTTTTTTAATGGTTATATTATATATTTTTTAAAAATTTTTAATAATTAATATTTTTTTATAAATATTAATCTATTTTTAATAATTAATATTTTTATAAATAATATGACGCATAAAAAAATATAATACAGATAATGAGATATACAAATAAATAGAAGATTCGAACTTAGAATTAATTATCTGAGTCATAAAATATATATTATAATTAATATGATAATATATTAAAGCATTATTAATATGAAAATAATCTAATAATATTAAAATTTTAAAAAATTATTATTAATTAATTTGTAATACCAAAAAAAAAAATTTGTTAGAAGACTTGTTTTAGTCATGGCAAGGCATGGCAGCTTGTGAAGAAATGTAGTTGTACAAAAATGGAAAGGTAATGGCCGCCCAGTTTGACTTAGAACTCTGTAGACTGCCACGCCGGACAAGTTTGGTGAGACAGTAACATAGGAAGAAGGATGACTCATTTCAACCATAAACAATCCATCACCGACCACAATTTATTTTAAGAGGATTATAATTTTTATATCATAATTTTTATTAAAATTTTATGTGTTATAAATATATAGATTATTATGAATTTTTATTTTATTTTTCTTATTATTTTATTATTTTATGTGTCTTTTCATATATTTCACTACATTATTATTTAGTGTATTTATTTAATATATTATATTTAGTTTTATTATATTATTTATAAGATGTAATTTATGTTACAATTTATAGTGAATTTATTATATATTATAACTTATGATAATGAGAAACTTTATAAATAGAAATTTTTATTATTTTATAAGTAAACACTAAAAAAATAATAGAAAATTCTTTCTTTTAATTTTATATTATTGTGTTCTTATTCTTATTCTTATTTTTTTTATTTTTCATAACACGTTATCAGTACGATTCTTTTCATGACACATTTGATAGTTTTTTTACTCCAAAAATTTGAAGATCTTTCTTTTAATAAAATTTTTATTTAAGTATTTGAGATTTGAAATTCTTTTTTCAATTCAGATATTTGAATAAATAAATTATATTTTTTATCATTATTATTTTATTTTTCAATCTACATCTAACATAAAAAAAATTCTACTCTAATTTTGATATTTATTTTTTTTATAAATTATAATATTTTATATTTATCAAAATATAATTTAAAATAAAAAAATGATTTATATTTGTGATCTTATAAAAATATAAGTGAAAAAAAATTAAGATAATTATTATAAATTTTTTAATTTAATCATGTATTGATAATGATAGTAAATTTATTTATTTTGATATTAAAATGTTATTATTTTATTTCAAATATGTTGATGTTTTGTTAGAATTAACTTTTAATGTGTAGATAATATTTACAAATAATAATATGTTAATATTTTTTATATATCAAATACACTCTTGCAGTAGCAATATCGATAAAAATATTATAAAAATGTTATTAATTAACTTTATGTCTTCGGGTTTAATTTTATTCTCTAAAGTGAATGCAGTAATATTTAACTGAATAAAATAACAACTCGTTAGTAAAAAATTTATAAAACACATCCTATTGATTTTATCTCATTTCATAAAGTGAATGTGGTAATATATAACAATAGTATTATGAAATTTAAAGGTAAACATATAAGAATTATTCTTTTTATAATAATAAAAAATATCATAAAAATATTTATCACCACCAGAAGTATGATAAAATTATATAAAAATAAGAATAGAGGTTAACAAAATTTTTAAAATAAATATTATCGATATGATATGAAAAAAATTGATCATATATTTGTCGTATGATAAAATATTTTATTAATCTTTATCGAGCATTGCAAAAAGAGAGAAAAATATAAATATAAATTTTATTTCTAACAATAATGACTTTGATTATGATCATATAAATATTATTCACATTGATATAACAGATAATTTTTTAAAAATATTAAAAGGTAGAATTGATTTCGATATATATATTGTGAATAGTATGATAACTCATACAATTCTAAAAAATGTCAAATATTTTTCTTCTTTGAAAATGAGTGAGACAATTGTTTCTGGTAAAATAAAAAAAATAATTGAAAACTCCAAAAGAAATAATATATTATAACAAGAAGAACAAAATTTATTATATATATATTATTTTTTTCAAAATCTCATAGAAATTTATTAAATTTTAAAAATATTTGCCGTAATGAATATCAAATTGACATAGTAAATGAGAAGAATAAAAAATACGTCCATATTATAAGTATTATTTCAGATAAAAAAATATATTGAAAAATTTCCTGTTATTTTCTCTAATTTGTATTATATTTGGATATGTAAAAATATTTTTATTATTCGGTATGATATATTAGATCATCTTGGTTTAAAAATAATGGAAAAATATTAAAAATTTACATGAGAATCCACTAAAGAACTAAAAAATTCTTCAAGTCAATCAATTGAATTTTGTTCAAAAGTTAGATATCTCTCATTTAAAAAAAATTTAATGTGCAGTATATATCATAATTGTTCCACCACAAAACACTAAGATAAGTCATAAAAAAATATTAGAAATATAAGTTGGATATGAATATCCAACAATAATTAAATATTTTCAGTCCTAAATGGAAGATATATTTACTGCTCGATTTATATATTGTCATTTGATGAAATAATATTTTCAGTATTAGGGGAAGATAATAAAAGTTGAGAAATACAAAAATATGAAATAATTCATCATTATCTAAATCCTATAACAAAACAATATGAACTAAAAAATAATTTATCTTTAAAAATTAACAAATCAATTGTCGGATGTACTTACTGATCTAAAACGAGTAATAATATATCATATAACAGCTATTAATGTTTTAATTTATATTGACGTCCTTGAATGACAACTTATTAATATTAATGAATCTCAAACATATTTAAACCATGAAAAACTATTGATTATAAGAATAAAAATTCTTGAAAGAGATAAAGAATAAAAATAAATATAATTTTATTGAAAATGTAAATACTAACATAAATACATTTTCTGAACAATTATAGATAAATTAGTAAAAATAAGGGATATTGATAAATTATATTATTTATGAAAAAAAATAGAATCAAAATGAAATGATTATTGGTTACTATTTTGCATACAGTATAACATATTTTTATGAATGAAAATGATTATCTTAAATTACGATCTGTTTAATAATATTGAAATAGAGTTTATTAACCAAAATGAAAAAATGTAATACAAACAGAATTGAATTTTTTTGAAAAACGTAAGATTTTCCGACTAATAGTTTAAACACCAAAAAATGAAAAACTGTTAGACACAAATAGATTTTTGTGCGAGATACAAATAAATTTTTGTGCGAAAAAAGAAATAAAAAAAATAAAATTATAAAATACAAAACAAGACTTATTGCAAATGGATTTTCACAAAAACTTAGAATTGATTATAAAGAGATATACTTTTCTGTGGTGGATGCAATAATATTTTAATATTTTATTAATATAGCAATGTATGAAAGACTTAATATGCACCTAATGAATGTAATTACAACTTATCTATATAACTCAATTGATAATGATATTTATATGAAAATCGCTGAAGGATTTAAAATATTTGAAAAATATAATTTAAGTTTTCGAGAAATTTATTCAATTAAATTATAAAAATTTTTGTATGGATTAAAATAATTTGGTCATATATAATAAAATCGCCTTAATCAATACTTGTTCAAAGTAGAATATAAAAGCGATACTATAAAAAAAATTTGTATATGAATTTGTCATAATTATTATATACATTCATGATTTGAATATTATTAAAATTTTTGAAAAAATTCCAAAAGTAACATATTATTTGGAAAAAAAAAATTAAGATGAATTATTTTAAAAAAATAAAATTTTATCTCGATTATAAATTAAATATTTGACAAAAAAAAATTGTTTGTCAATTAACTTATACACAAAATATTTTTTTTAATGATTTTATAAACAAAAAATATTTATTAAATAGTTTAATAGTTGTTCAACCACTTAATGTGAATAAGGACTCTTTTCAGTTAGAGAATATAATGAATAAATTTTTAATCCTGAAGTATATAACCTATACAATAGGCGCACTAATCTATTACAAAAAAAATGATGAAATTAGTATTTAATAAATTCGTTCAAGTGACAATCTAACAGATTTATTTACTAAGGTATTACATACTGCAACATTCAAGAAATTGGTTAATAGTATTAAAATGTGACGTCTTAAAGATTTTCAGTGATATTGTAAATATGGAGTGTTTAATATTGTATTCTTTTTCTCTTAACCAAATGTTTTGTCCTATTGAATTTTCCTGGTAAGTTTTTTAATGAGCAGTGTACTATTTACAATATGAGAATATTGTACTCTTTTTTCTTCATTAGTTTTTTTTTCCATTGAGTTTTTCTAGTAAGGTTTTAGAAAAATTTTATAAATAAGAGTTCATATTACTTTATAAGTAAATATCAAAAAAATAATATCACACTTTTTCTTCTAATTTCATATTATTGTATTCTTATTCTTATTCTTATTTTCTTTATTTTTCATAACAATATTCAATTATATAATTTTTTCTATGTATTTGTTATAAATTTTAATCTAAAATAAAAAGGGTTATATTTAATACATGATCAATCTATCCGTCTATGTTTTATATATAAAAGTCTCTTAATAAAAATTTTAAATTATCCATTAAAAATATAATTTTTAGTATAAAAAAAATCTTTTATTTTTAAATTGATTGATTTAATGTATTTTTAATTAAAATTATTATTATTATCTTTATATTATAATTAAAGAAAAAATATATTAAAATTATGAAAAATCCTAATACAAATATAAGTTATAAATATAATTATATTTTAATTTATATTTCAATAATGATTGTAATAAATATATATTTATGATATTACTATTTTTATATTCATATTCGTTACACAACGATACTCATATTGGTTGAATTTCTCATATTTGACATGTTATGTTTCTCATAGATTTTTTTATTAATTTTAATTTAGTTTTTTTTTTTTTTTTACACATTAATAATTTAATTTTTTATTTATATATTTGTTTATATAAATTAATTTTTCAATGTATATTCTTATTAGTTTTTACTTTAATTTTCATTGAATTTATATGTTACTGGCTTATTTTATATTCATATAATATGTATTAAATTTATGTGCATTTTAATATTCTTTTATTATTAATTTTTTAAACAGATGGTAATTTATAATTTACAACCATGAATAAATTTGAAGTTTCAAAAAAAAAAAAATGGAATATTAAATTAATAGTATAGATCTAAAAAAATTTAATTTAAGAAAAGTATATAAAAGTAAAAGTTTAATTAATTTTTTTTTCATTATTTTGATTTGTCTTTTTGTTTATAAGGATAAAAAAATAGTTAACTTTCTTTTTATTATTTTTTTTTATTTTGTTATTTTTATGTATAATCCTAATTGTTAATTTTTAGTATTTTTATAAATATAATTACTCTGCAATAAGTTGAAATTAAGGTCAAATTCAATAACAAAAATAAGAGATATATAAATTTATGATCAATCTAAACTTTTAAAAAAAATTATGAATTTTAAAAATCAGGGTTTATTTAATAATCTATGATAAATTTAATTTGGTGATATTTTTTATTTAAATAATCTTACATTCATATATTATAACTTTATTTTAAAAAAATATTAAATAATGATGAAATAATTTATTTATCATTTTTTTTATAATATGTATTAGTATATTATGATATTATACAATCAAACATAAATATTTAATTTTATATTTTGACTTTGAAAATTAATAATATAATTGATAAGTAAATTGATTTTGTATTTTATTGATTAAAATTTAATTATTGATATTAAATAAATAAATTTTTATCTCATTTATAAATTTTATATAAAAAAGTTAATATGATATTCGAGTATTAATCTATAATTAAATTTATTTATAAATAAATATTAAATCTTTTTATAAATAAAATTGAGAATTCAACTAACAAAATTTTTAATTTTTGTTTTAAAATCAAATCCATCGTATGAACAAGTTTATATGTAATATAATTTTTTTTTTATCTTTGTATGTAATTATTATTTTTTAGATTGTATTCTTAAAAAATTATTATATTTTAAATATAAATTTGAGATATGATGTTATTGAAATGATTTTTGTTATTGAAAAATGATTAAAATAATAAAATATCAAAGAATGCTATTGTAAACAATATTATAATTTTTTAATATTTTGAGCATTTGTAATTTTGAGATTTATCGTATTTAAATTTTATGTACTTTGAAATTTTTTAAAAATATTTTATTCCTACTAAAATTTAATCCTAGCTCCGCCACTGATTAGTACTAACAATCTACTATTAATATGAACTCAAATAAGAAATCTTATTTTTTACAAATATCAAAATAACTATTACAAATTAATCAAAATCTATAAAAATATATTAATGTCTACAAAAGAAAAGTTATTCATAAAATCATAAATTCTACAAAAATTATAAAAAATTTATAAAATTTTATAAAAGTCAGTTATTTAAAAAAAATATATAAAATTTATTAATTCTCTTTATTCAATACGCCCTAAATTATTATTTTTTTAAGCATAAATCTTAACTCATTTTTTTTTTAATCTAATTTTACCTTTTCCTTTTACATAAAAGATTACATCACAAATCATATTTATTTATAAATTATTTAATCTTAATTGAAAAGTTGAAAATACTCTTCAAAATAATTGCTCAAACTTGAAAATAGATTTTTATTAATGCTCAAAAATATATTATAGCCACGTTTTAAAATATAAACAAATATATTTTTAAAATGGTGTAAACACGAATTTACTCACACTTCAACCAAGCAGCTGCGAATTTGCCCATGCTTCTAAATGTAGACAGGTTTTTGCAATTCTTTGTTAATAAATGTTTTATTATTTTAATATTTGTTATTAAAAAATAAATTTTTTTTTTTTTTTTGAAGGATCTAGAGATAGTGCAGGTGCCAGTTTTGAGGGCATTCAATTGCCTTTTTTGGTGGCTCACTGGATTATATTATTATTTAGTCAAGTGTTTTGAGTCACTAATAAAATATTTTTCAGCTAAATTCAAAGCAATAAATTTAGTTTAAGGATGTATTTAATAATTAAAAGTTAAATATTTTATAATCATTCATATTTTAATGTAAGTTTAGTTTATTAAAAATTATTAAAAAATTATAATATTTTTACTAAATAATAATAATTTTTTTATTGATTAAGAGGTTATTTTATCAAGAGATTGATAAAAGTTAATTAATCACTTCTTAAATATGAAACCATTTAACTCAATTTTTTATTTTTATATATTAATAATATTTATTTAAACCATTTTTTAATTAGCCTTTTTCTTAACAACATTTATTGGAAAAGTTGAAAAATGAAGAACACCAATCTATATTATCAGACAGGTAGTTTAGTGGTCTAAAAGTTAGCTAATTTGCAAATACTTTGCTTCTAACTTCATTAATTAAAGATGTATTTTCATGTCAAATTGTAAAGAAATAAAACATTTGTATAGTTTATTATTAAATAAATAAAAAATTACACATAATAAAATACATTAAAATAAAGTCGAAATTAGAAAATTAATTCTGAATGAGTCGAGAACTTTTTTTTATAAAATACTAAATAAGGATGAGCTGTAAATATTTTGTGTAAAAAGTTGAGTTTGAGTGAGCTAGATGAATTTTTTTTTTTACACATTAATAATTTTTTTTTTTTGCCAAGCTCATCTAGATTCCTCATAGCCTTCTGTCAATGTGTAAAAATTCATATATAATATTATTTTTCTAATAAAATATTTTTATAATCTATTATATACAATATATAACAAAAACTGATTCACTAAATCGGGTTTTTTTTTTCATAAAAAAGAAGGTAATATGTAATTAATAATATGCAGCTCATATCTTTAGAGCTTGCTCCATAGCCAAACAAGTTTGGATTGCTATTCTTCGACCTGAAGAAATTGTTGATGATAAAAATCAGAATTTCTATTCATGGATTAATGGTAATTTACTTATGCTTCAACGAGCTAAGGTGGAACTCAGGTGAAATGTATTCTTTGCAGTAACACTTTAGTGATTATGGCGTTGCCGAAATCATCAAGTATTTCATGATATTGAGTTTGACGTGTCTCGAAAAAAGATTTTATTATTCATCAAACTAGGCAGTCGATGAAGGCTTGAAAGAGAGAGGAGAACTACTTGCGGGCTAAAATGAAAATTTTTATATAGAACTAAATAATAATAATTTTAACAAGCGGAAGAAAAGAAAACAATTGCAATTGAATTGTTTTATTACTTTATTGTTTTTTTTTTTAAATAAAGAATTTACAAGTATTTATACATGATTCTTATTAAAAAATAAAACATAAAATATAGTAAACTAATATGAATTTTTGGTTTAAAACTTAATTTTTAATATAAACATGTTAAATATAGATTAGAATAATGATAATCATTATTAAATTAGTAATGATTTTTAACACTTCCCTCGTTACTAATTTCTTTATTTGAGATTTCTTCTTGATATCATTTTTAGTTGCTTTCTAAATTTTTCTAACTTTTCATTGTTAAGCCCTTTCGTAAAAATATATGCTAGTTGATCCTTACTTGAATCACTTTGATCTCTCCTGCTAGAGACTTTTCTCGTATAAAGCAATATTGCACTTCTATATGATTTGTCCTTGCATGAAAAACTGGATTTTCAACTAAATAAATTGTTGATTGATTATCACAATGTAACGAAACCGGATAATTTACTGGTTGGTATAAATTTTCCATCAATTGTGCTAACCAAGTGCTTTCTTGTGCTGCCATAGTTCCTGCTCGATATTCTGCCTCTGTTGTTGAAAGGGACACCGTCGGTTGCCTTTTACTGCACTAAATAACAGTTCTGGAACCTAGATTGAACACATAACCAGTGGTTGACCTTCGTATGTCATAATCACCAGTATAGTTAGCATCACAATATCCTTCCATTTTGCAAGGTATTCTACTCTTGTAGAATAAATCAAGATCAAGTGTTCCCTTGATGTATCTTAAAATTCTTCGAACTATCTCCAGGTGAGGCTTTTTAGGATTTTGCATGAATCAGCTAACAATTCCAACTGTAAATGCAATATCTGGCCTCGTAAGTGTCAAATAAATTAAACTACCAACTATTTATTGGTACATTGTAGAATCCTCCAAGTCTTTTCCTTCTTCTACACTCAATTCGGAGTTCATCTCTATTGGAAGAGTAAGAGACTTACAATCTAGCATACCATATTTTTGGAGAAGATCTCTGGCATACTTTTGTTGGCATAAGAAAATCCCTTCCTTTGTGCGTTCTATTTCCAATCCTAGAAAATGATTTAGCCCTCCAAGTTCTTTCATTTGGAAGCGAATTGACATGTTCTCTTTTATCTGTTGGATTTCTATCTCATCATCTCCAGTTATGATAAGATCATCCACGTAAACTAAGATTATTGCTAGCTTCCCTTTTTGAGCTTTGACAAATAAGCTCGAATCTACTGGTGCAATTGTATAACCACTATGAATGAGAAACTCAATAATTTTACCATACCAAGCTCTGGGGGCTTATTTTAACCCATACAATGCCTTCTTTAATTTGCAAACAAAATTAGGATAGAGTTTGTTCTCAAATCCTTTTGGTTGCTCCATGAATACTTCTCGATCAAGCTCTCCATTTAGAAAGACATTTTTCACATCCATTTACTATAAGTTCTATGACTTACTTGCAGCAAGTGCTAGCAAAACACGAACTATTGCTATCTTGGCTACTAGACTAAATGTCTCATCATAGTATAGTCCATATTATTGTGAAAAACCTCGTGCCACCAGTCGAGCTTTAAATCTTTCAATTGATCCATCTGGACGAGTCTTAATCTTATACACCCACTTGCAGGATATGGGTTTCACGTCTTTGGGTTTTAGAACTAAGTCCCAAGTTTGATTCTCAACAAGAGCTTTGATCTCTTCTTCCATGGCTTTTCTCCATTCAACCTTCCATGATGCCTCTTCATAAGATGTTGGCTCTCTTTCTTAATATTGGCATACTTGGGATTTAGCTTTTTAGGCCTACTTGATCTTCTCAATTGCGGTGGTTGTTCTTCCAGCATCTCTTTTATAGGTTGACTTTGTGTTTTCTGATAAACACCCATCTATCATGGTGTCTCTTGAGATTGTGATTGTATTGAAATCTCTGGAATCTGTTGGACCTTTTTTGTCTTCTCCTTTTCTTGAAATTGTTCTATTTCTTTTGTCTGAGGAAGCGCAACATATTATGGGGTCCAGATGATGTCTCATCAAACACAATATTTTGTGAGACATGACACCTGCCAATTGTAGGATCATAGCATCTTCGTCCTTTTCTCTTTTCATCATAGCCCACGAATATACACCTGATAGCTTTCTTATCAAATTTGTTGCATAGATGATCAGGAACAAATACGTAGCAGACACAACCAAATATTTTGAAGTGGCTAACTATTGGTTTCAACTTCCAAAACTTTTCAAATGGAGAGATAAATCTCATCTTTGGTTGTGGAAGTCTATTATTATGTGAGCTGCTATTCTCATGCATTCGACAAGTTTCTACAAGATGCTTATTCTTCCTTTATGCAACACAATTTTGTTGTGGTGTGTTTGGATAAGTCAACTGCCGCCTAATCTTACATTGAAGAAGATAATTAGAGAATTCATTTGACATGTATTCTCCTCCATTATCATTATGTAGACATTTCATTTTCATCCCAACTTCTCCTTCAATCATCAACTTAAACTCTTTAAATTTTGTAAGAGTTTCTGATTTTTCTTTCATAAAGTATACCCAGACGTACCTTGAATAGTCATCGATGAATGTCACCATGTAGTACATACCATTGATAGAGGATTGCTTCACCTTTCCAAATACATCTAAGTGGATTAATTCTAATGGTTGCTTAGATTTAAAAATGTAACACCTCAGTCTAGCTTTAATCTTTCTTAATAGAGATCTTCGGGGGAAGAATTTTATTTTCTGTATATTTTGATGTTAATATGTATTTATGCATGAAATTGATAATTATGCATGTTATTTGAATTAGTGCTAAGCATAGAAATGGTTTAGAGGCTGCTAGGACTTAATCAGCAAATTTTGAGTTTTTGGTGAACTGGGGGCAAAATGGTCATTTTTCGCTCGTCGAAATTTTATGGATTTAATATCATATTTAAAGAGAGAAAATAATTTAAAGACTTGAAAATGGCCTTATTTTATTTATTTGAGCAGTAGTTT
>CANXYC010376862.1:0-25151 GCA_948193065.1 Aleurites moluccanus
AGCTGTGGCATGGAAATCCAAAAGACAGACTTATATTGCTTTGTCGTCTATGGAATCAGAACTATCAGCTCTAGCTTCGGCAGGAGGAGAAGCAGAATGGATAAGAGATCTGATCCTGGATATTCTATTAACTTGTCGAAAGATTAATTCTTTAAGTTTGTTCTGTGATAATCAAGCTACAGTTTCAGTAGTGAAAAACTCACTCTTCAATGGTAAGAGGAGGCATATGAGGCTGAAACATGCAACGCTGAATTATCTAATAGAACAAAGTACTATCACTTTGATTGATGTGCGATCGAAGGATAATATTGCAGATGCACTCACAAAAGGTTTGAACAAAGATCGAATATTTAAAATTGTGGGGGAAATGGGGTTAATAGCTATATGAGATAAGCATTAACCTACATTTGTGTTATTTTGAATTTTCAAATCTCCCTTTGGTGATTAAGATAAGCACTTGATAATGTTTTGATACTTACAGTTTTCAATATATCATTCCATGTTTGATGATATATCCTTTTGGGCGAATTGTCTCATTCCATATTTGATGAGATAATTTATCTCCATTTGGATGTTCTGTCCTGAGCGGTTGTATCATTCCATAGTTGATGATACAGCTAAACTAGATTTGAACTTGGCAGCTATAATATTCCACATAAAAACATGAAATGGTTCTTTTGGAAAAGAAACTGTTTAGGTCTTATTCTTATAAAGAAACTTGACATTAATGCTTATTGGTTTTGACATTGATGCATACTATTATTGACATTAATGTATTGTTAGTATTGATGCTTAATTGACATTAATATATTATTATTTTCAGTCATTGTGGTATTGTGCTAAATTTTTTTGGATGAACTAGACACTTTAAAGAGTTATACAAATGATTGAATTCATATGAAATTCATATTTGGTAACTTACAGGAAATGACGAAAATAAAGAAGCAGAGCTGAATTGGACTTCTGATGAGGATGATCTACTTGATGAATAATTCCTCTATAGCTCTGGACTGTGAATAAATAGTTCACTAACAAGTGAAAATGCCCATTTTAACTGGACTGTGGGGGATTATTATATTTTCTTTCAGTTGAATAAATAGTTCACTTGCAATTGAGAATACCCATATTGATTGAGTTTAGTTAAATTCTAAAACTCTATGTTGGTATACTTATTATTCAAATATATTTAATTTATTTGCATAAATTTAGTTTGTTTCTAAAATTGATAGTGTGTTTAAAGAATTCATATTTTGAGTAATAATCTTTTTGTGATATAATGATTCAATATTTTGTTTTGAACATTATATTGTCTATCTATTTAAAAGTGATATATGTAGAACATAGGAAGAGATTGTTGGGTATATTAAATAACCCTAATATATGTTCTAATATAAGTCCTAATAGATAATGAATCTTTGTAGTGGGCCTAATGGACAAGAGTCCATTAACTGGTTTAACCCTAGTGTAAACCTATGTATATGTTAGTTAGGGACAACATGCTAGGTATTTCAAATTAGATACCTAGGGTATAATGCTTCAAAAAATCGCATATTACTTGACCTAAAATCCTAACATTAAATATATATATATATATATATATATATATGCATGTACAAATAACATAGTGAAGTTGATAGAATTCATTGTCAAGAAAAGAAAGAGTCGATAACAATTTCCTAGTAAAGAATAATTCTACTATTAAATTGTACATTTCATTTGCTTGACCAAAACCTATATATATATTTGATATAATTGTTTTTTAAAGGATTAATTTAAGTGCTGAATCCAAATTTAATTAGTGTATTAATTGATAATTGATAGCCAACCCAATTAATTAGTGGAGTATTTGATTATTATACTATAAAACTTCAAATTAATTATAAATTACAAAAAAAAGAAGATGGGTAAAAATGTTGTACTAAAATTTTTTACCTAGAGACGGTGAATGTAGATCTCCCTCACATGAATTGAAATCTCACTACATATAAAATTACTTTTCGCATGATTTATCTTCAAGTGAAAGAGGTCGAGTCATTATTATTTCTGATTGTTGAATTAAATATATTATTTATTTATAATTATGAATTTTAATATTATAATTATTAAACTATGAGTTTAAACTTTAATATATGAGTTATATCATATGTAAACTCAAATGGAGTATTTATCCGTACCAGAAGGTGGCGTAGTCATTTGGCCAAAGTTGGCTAACATGGTGTGCCGGAGACCCCATAATAGTGAAGCCTTCATACCACATTTGCTTGGTGAAGAAGGTGGAAATACGAGCTAAGCCATACCCAGTGAACTCGTCAGGTGATCGGACGGCCAGGAGCTTCCGGTTAGCCGGTAATGTAAATAATCTTTTGGTTTGGTATTCAATTTGTTGAAGGAGAGTAATGGGAATGTTATGGTTTATGAGATGGAACATACCCCATTTTTCACTTGCTTGTCTTATAAGTGAAAGTGCATGCGGGTGGGTAAGGTCTATTACAGGAATTGAATATTCATGGGTTAATAATGGGTCTAGAGATGGGTAGCAGTCCGACCATGTGTGAGAGGGAGGTAGTTTTAGAACATTCTTGAAGTCTAGAGGGATGATATGGTCGTGGAGGTTAGGGTTGTTTTTGAAAGATTTTGATATGGAATTCATCATTATAACTAAATTAAGACGGTACTATAGTTCAAATGGGATTAATATATATATATACTTTAGTTAGTGTGGGTGAAGGGTGATTCATCAGTCATCACAAGATATAAATTAATTAAAAACTAGTCATCAGAGGGATGGAGACAGGACATGGAGTCAAGGGACGGAGAGATAGTCATGCTCAGGTGAGTCTAGTCACACTAATTAAAAAAATATTTTATTAATTTACAAAATAAAATTTATTTAATCTATTTAAATTCGATTTTTTATATAATTTCAACTTATTTAAAATTAATTTTCAAAATTTTTTTATACCTACTTAAAAACTAAAAATTAATTCTTAATCTACCCAAAGTCAAATTTTTAACTCATTTTTAATTCAGTCAGACCTTTAGAGGTATCCATTTTCATATTCATTCATGTATTATATAGAATTCGCTCATAATATTTTTGAAAATTAGTTAATTAATTTATAATTAAATTATTTTTTTTTATTTTTTTAATCTTAAAATTATTAAAGGAATATTAATTCTATATTTTTAATAATATAGTTTTTTTTTTTGTTAAAACAGGGGGTATTATTGACTAGTGTTGTCTGTAGTTGGGAGTGGGAGAGAGAGCTGATGACTCTTGTCTCGCATTGAACTGGAATCAGAAACTTTCTTGACTCTTGTCTTGATTGTCTAAGTTCAAATCAAGTACATGCGACAATTGTACGAAGGAAACACATTTTTGTTTTCTTTTGTATTGTTCCTTTTTGTTTTGTCTTTTGTCTTTAATTTGATTATTATTATTATTATCATTTTTTGTATTTATATATGATGAGAAAGAAGCATGTCAGAAATTGCATGTAGTAGTTTTTAACTCCTTAAGGACACTGTAAGCAGGTAACTCTTACTGTTATTAAGGCAATAAGAGGTCATATCATTATCAGATTTCATCAACTTATAAATGCAACACTTTTTTTCTGAATAACTATTAATTATATGTACTCTTTAGAAAAACTTTAGTTATAATGACATCTTTTCATCCTTGTAAAATTAGTATTGATTTATTTGTTTTTTATTTTCAATTTGTTAAATTCAATAGAATTATTTCAACCTTTAATTTTTTTTATTTGTACCTATAAAAAGGATTTAACTAGTAAAAAAGCTTTAAAATTTAATATCTTTAAAAATCGAATCTTAACGTTTATTTTTAAAATAATATCATCTTTTTAATAAATTAAAATATTAATTAATTACTAATAAAAAGCTTTTAATACTATTCAATATTTTTTTAAAAAATATTTTTTCAAATACAAACTAACTACGTTTTTTTTAATTGCCATTTATAAATAAAGAAATTATTTATTATAATTAGATATGAAAAATATTTATTATTGAAAAATTACTCTTTTTTATAAAGGTGGAAGACAAATCGATCAAATTGAATTAAATTGACCGAATCAAATTAAATTTGATGGTTTTATAACTTTTTTAATTTGATTTCGGTTTGAAAAATAGAGCAAATTGAAATTTATTTTAATTTGTGATTTGAACATTTTTTCTCGGTTTTAAATTAAATTGAACTAAAATTATATATATTGTTATTTACTATTATTATAATTAAATATTGTTTGATTTATTTTATATATACCCACATATTTTTTTTAATCTAACACTAATTTAAATTTTTTTTAAAAAATATCATTCATGAAAATTAGTTAAAAAAAAGTTTAATTCTTGAGAAAAAAAGATAAGTTTTAAGTATGTTAATTAATAAAATAAATAAATTTTGTATTGTATATAGAATTATTTTTAAGATTTTTTTTTATCACCAACACTTTGTATTTTTTTTTTCAAATGTATAATAAAATAATAACAGTTTATAAAAAAAATATCTTCAATTTAAAACTGACAAATAAAAGATTATTAAACTGGAATAAATCGATAGTTTGACTATAATAATAATTTAATTTAATTTAAAATTTTTTTAAAAAATTAATTTAATTTGATAAAAATCTTTTAAACCGAAGATGAATCAATATTACTGAATGACAGAGACGCTTTATGGCTCAAGAAAGTCCTAACCCACCCACACACCCACACACACACATATATATATATATATATATATATAAAAGTAATCTTAAGTTTTTATATATAATTAAAATATTTTTTTTAAATATTAGTATATGGATTATTAATTTTAATTGTTGATATATGAATAGTCTTAAAAAAATAAAAGAAAAATTAATATTTTCTTTTATATTTTTAAAAATTAAGAGACTATATATCTATTTAAAAAAATTCAATCAATTTAGATAAAGATTACTAAATATTAAGTTGAAATATTAGTAAAAAATAAAAATTATTCTCCATTTATGTTAAAATTAATTTTAAAAAGAAAATAATAATAATAATTAACTTTAGTATATTAAAATATTAATTTACATAAAAATGAGAGGAAAGTTTTCATATTAAAATTTATAAGTGATTTTTTATAATTATTTTAGAGAATGTATATAATTAATAATTAAATAATATTTAAAAAAATAAAATATAATCATCATTATCTTAAAGTGTTAAGACATAAACAGTATATAATAACAAATCAAATAAAAATATATTAAAAAATATTTATCAAAAAAAATTATTGCTAATCCAAATAAAATAAATATTTTTTTTATACCCATTATCTCATTTATTAATATTATAACTGGTCTTTTTATTATTGCCAATATTGGGATTGCTGCTATTATCATTGAACTAATTATATCTGTGTTGTCTTAAATTTTA
Source organism: Aleurites moluccanus (assembly GCA_948193065.1). NCBI lineage: Eukaryota > Viridiplantae > Streptophyta > Magnoliopsida > Malpighiales > Euphorbiaceae > Aleurites > Aleurites moluccanus. The sequence goes on from CANXYC010376862.1 coordinate 5,428, forward strand.
TATTTCACTCCATTTTATTTTCCCAAATCCGCTGATGTCACACTTAGTTCTTTGCACACGACTCGGTGTTGTTCATGGAAACTTCTATAGACCCGATTCGGGTGGCCATAGATGTTTTAGATGTTGTTTACTATTTATTGTATATATTTAATTTGTAAATTTTCCTTTTTATAAAAAAAATTCCACTGTTTTAAACTATTTCATTATCTCTAAATCAGTACATTATTTATAGAGTGAATATGCACATGTAATTTCAATTTATAGAGAACTGCATTTATTGGGGTAGTGATGACAAGCACTTGAAGCTTGGCAAGTTATTTGATGTAATTTTTTGGATCTTGCTCACATTATTGTCATTACATATAAAAAAGATTATATTATGCATAGGATATGAGTGAAAATTAAATGGATCGAATCGATTAAATTAAATTAAATTAAAATTTTTGATTTTATAATTTATTTGATTGAAAAAATATAATAAAATGAAAATTTATTTTGATTTATTGTTTGAATGTTTTTTTTTTAAATTGAATTAAACTGAAATTATATATATATATATATATATATATATTTGATTTTATTTTATATATAACTATATTTTTTTAATTTAATATTAATTTATAATTTAAAAAAAATATTATCCATAAAAATTAATTAAAGATAAATAAAAAAGATTATAATACTTGAAAAAAAAAAATATAAGATTTGATTGTATTAATTAATAGAATAGATAAGTTTTGAATTGATTAATATTAAATTATTTTAAAAAAAATTATTATTAAAATTTTATTGATATTTTTTCTTAAATTTATGATAAAATAATGATGATTTATAAAAAAAATTTAATTTAAAATTAATAAATTAAAAATATTAAAATCAAATTAAACGAAATGATTATTTGATTTGATTTAAAAAAATTTCAAACAACAAATATTGGTATGATTTAATAAAAACACTTCCAATTAAACAAAACGAATGAATACCACCCTTAATTATGCATGTGAACCAGTTTCCAGGTTTTCTGACAGATGCTTTTGTTGCTTTTTCTTTTAAAACTTTTATTGGCTAATGGCTAATGGCCATAGTTACAGACTACTGTTTAGTTGAAGGAGCTTTTATTAGATTTTGTCCATTTTACATTCCACATTAACCCACAATTAACTCCAATATCTGTATTTGTATTTTGTATGTTGCCAACTGTTAAAAGCTGGCCAAGATCTGGAAACGACAAGTTTTACAAGGTTAAAGTGGAATTTACAGGGAAGCCCAGCTGCAGGAAATTTTTGTCATTATATCTAAACTTCCTAAAATAAATTATTTTATTCTAATTTTAAAAATTAATTGCATTTGTGCCAATTGATTAAAATTAAAATGAAAAATTGATCTCATTATACCTATTATTTTTTTTCAACTACTTTTCAATCAACTCAACTCTATCATAACTATTTATATTAATCTCTTTTTCATTGCAAAAAAATAATAGATATAGTTTTTTCAAATAAATAGAATTGCAATTAATTTATAAATTAGAGTGAAATATTTTATTTTGAAAGATTTTAGTATAATTACAATTTTTTGAAAATGTTCAGTGCTTTTTTTGTAATTATATATATTAATCTCATATTTGCTTCCATGTGCTATGCCAAAAACATTAACTATTTTTATGTCCGGAGTATACTCAATAATTACCTTTCCTTTTGTCTTAAAACTATCATAAAGAAGGCTAAAAGACATTCAAAATTTCGTGTTCAAATGTTAATTATGGCTAATTCATTTTTCATTATCAATTATAAATATATACACATTGTGGAAAAGATTGTTCACAATTATCAAATACCTGATATAAGAGATCAGCAACCTAAACCTCAATTGTTAACTTCAAGTTGCTTTATCCAATGATTCATTCAATTATACATTCTCACTTACAAGCCATTATCATTGAATGAAAACAATAGACCGTTAGCCTGCAATACCAGTAGTTTCAAAGTAATCTTTCTATCATACATCAACTGAATTCAGATGAAAAAATAAAATGCCAACCGAATTTGTCACAAGCCAGTATTAATATAAGTTTACAATTTAGACATAATTCCTATAATTAAAATAATACAGCAATCAAATTTGTGCAAGAGTATTATTGTTTTACACTTGCAAGAATTTATGGCTAAAAATAAACAAATGATTAACTCTAGAAAGTTATGTTGATATACAAATTTCATGTTTTGATTTTTATGAGCAAACTCGGCATACTTATCGGTAGCAGACAATGTTTCTGGCGTAGTACAAGATTTATTTAATCATTCAGGAACAAAACTATCTTTTCATCTCCTTTGGAAATTGAAGGCTTTTATTGCAAAAGCAAAAATCATTGAAAAAAGCACACAGAAGCAGACCACCATCACACCAGATACACTCAAGAGCTCATGTCTATACCCGAGCACTTCCTCGAGTACTTGTTTTACAGGTATTAAGCCATCCCCATCCGGTAACTTCATGAGTTTATCATCATCACCGTACTGTGATGTCAAAAGACCATATAGAGTCCAAGCTATAGGGTTTGCCCAATAATACCATCTCCACCATACAGGGATTCTCTGTTCATAAATATAAATACATATATCTTTAAGTAAAACTTACAAGGAAAAGGTACTACTATTCATTCAATATAGCAATTAAGGGAAATAAAGAATTTAATAGCACATTCATATTGTATGGACTACGGACAATGTTGTGCATGACTGGAAAAATGCTGATGGGAAAAGAAGCCAGCGAAAGGATTCAAGTACAAGTCATCTATGTCAAATGTGAAATAGAAAGGATTCCAGCAGGTTGCATAAATACTGCATATTAGATGGCTTCTCTGGGATATTTATTTATTTATTTATTTCTCGAGTCTTGGAAGAGAGGGACTTGAACCTGAGTTTATTGTCTAATCCATAAATGCCCCATTAGATGACTTCAGTCGGAATTTAACAAAGTTAAAAAAGGTTATAAATATGAAGTCAACGACATAACTGACCAATGTATGTTTACTCCTTACTTGCCAATTTACCAGAAAAAGGGATTAAAAAAAATTGCATTTCATGTATGCAGCCAAACTCTTGAGTCTAGAGAAGCAAAAGACCAAATACTCTGTATGGAAAAACTCATTTGAAAGAATTCAATTCAATTCATTTCTATCAATAAAACTGAATTAACTTGTTGCGCAAGAATTATTCCAAACATTATGCATATATAGATAATGGATTCAATTTGTTTCATTTTCTTAATTACTTATAATTATTTAACAATAGCTAATAATATAAAAACTTTAAGAGATTATGATATATATTTGTATAATTTGACGATAAAATCAAGTCTTAATTTAATTAAATTTTTGTGAAATGACATAATTTCTATTTCCTTTGAATTCATTTCTATTTTTAAACTAAAAAACTTGAATTCTATAAATTACCTCAATTCAAATATGAAAATTGATAAAATAGAACATTCATTTGAATTGAATTCTCGCAAAATCTGAATTTTTAAACATGAGGATAATTACCTTGTGAGGAATCATAAAGCCACTGAAAAGGTTCCAGAGCATATAAAATGGAGCCGCAATGATGGAAGCCACATTATGATTTGGAGTGATGGCTGTCGTCATCATTCCATAAAAGGTGAAGTATAACATGGTAAAATACATAAAGAATATGTACCAAATAAATTTCAAAGCGGTCCATTCGAATGAAGCCAGGGAGTAGAAAATTGCACAGTAAATAATTGTTTGTGCAAATACATAGGGGAACTCAATAACAACCTGCGTACAAAAATAAAATAACTGATCTTAATTGAGGGATTTTGCACAAATAGAAATGGAAATGAAGTCCAGAAAGTTACCTGAGCAAATGCAAACGGCAGAGCTGAGTACAGCCCTGCAACTCTCTCTCGATATGAAACAAATCTTTCAACAGAAACAACAGGCTGAACTGCAGATGCATTGGTAATCCCAATGAACAGGACTGCAGCATACAAGGATCCCATAGCATTGAATAGTTCTTGCACATTCTCTCTGCAATAAATAAATAAACTCAAATAACAGAAAATGCAAAGGCCAAAGCCAAAGGAGCAGAAAATGAAATACAGGCACTCTAAATTATTTGTCCATTGAAAAGGAATAAATTGATCCTACTCTGTCTACATTGAGTAAGTTATCATGGACAATCCACCTTTTGGTCATAGACCACCACTTTCTTTCTGAATAAACTTAGCCTAGATCACTGTTGGGACCCCACATGCAGCATCATGAATGGACTTGATAAAATAAGTTAATGTACTCGATAGATTATATAGCCTTCCCTACACATGAATCATTAGATTTTCTTTTTTTTGCTAGAAGAAAATTATGCAGTATTAATTCCAAAAGTACCTAGGCATGAAACCATCTCAACAGGAGAAAATATATAAAAGAGAGACATTATAGAAGACTGTTTTGACAAAGTTTAATGCAAAAGACCTTTTTGATCCGAATTTCCAACATATTGTTCCAAGCATCAATGAGATTACAACAGTGTAAAAGAAGCGAACTGCAGTGTATTGTGGATTTCGCCAATAAGATAGATTTTGCTTCCAAAGGCATGCTAAAAATTGCTCAAAAAATGACTGAGAATACTTGGTTGGAAAGTTCAGCATTTTAGCGTTACTACTTGGCTTGCTCAGATTTTCAACCAACTCTCTGTTCCGTCTGAAAAAAAGAAAACAGAACACCGAAAAGTTATAGGAGAGAAGAAAAAGAATGATGTAGATCCTCGACAACAGGAAACTATCAGAAAAAAATTTCCACAAATTTAACATACTGAAACAGACTAGATTTTCGGTAAATTTCAGCAAAATCCACTCCCAGACGGATTTCTTCCGACGAGGAAGTAACCTCAAGCATCCAGGCAGCAGGATTATATCCAGGCCTGATTTTTGGTATCCCTTCAACAGCCTGCAAAACAAAATATAGACAATTTAGATAATTAGACAATGTTCAAAACAGATTTAACCAGAAACTAGAACAGATACATTAGTAAAGGCATATTAAGATGCACAATCTCACCTCAAAATACTTGATGAGCTCACAAGACCTGCGGCCAAGTGGGCCAGCATAAATTAACTCTCCTCCACGCTTCATAAACAAAAGCTGCAATAACAAATAATAGGAGTGGATCAATAACTTTCATCATAACTTTTTAAATGTAAATAACCTCGCTGAAGTTCATTTAGACTCTCTGCTAATTAACTGAAAATCAATGACATATTTGGTATCACAAAATAAACTCTCTGACTTTGACAGGAGTCACAGGAGCAATGTTGCCTATTCATGAGAAATTCTGATTTATGGCAATAAACATCTCAGGAAAGAAAACAGAGCTCCAGAAATGGCTGCATATTGCACATAAATAAAGAAATGGAAACCTCATCAAAGGATTCAAAGATGTCTATGCTGGGCTGATGAATTGTGCAAACAATTGTCCGCCCAGTGTTCACAATATTCCTTACAGTCCTCATTACAATGGCAGCAGCTCTTGCATCCAACCCTGAAGTGGGCTCATCCATGAACACTATAGATGGGTTTGCAACCAATTCAACAGCAATTGTTAATCTTTTTCTTTGTTCTGTTGACAGACCATCTACTCCAGGTAGACCAACCAAAGCCCCACTTAAAGAAGTAAGCTCCACAAGTTCCATCACCTCCTCAACAAATGCCTGAAAAATTCAACCTCATAAAGTCACAAAATTCCCAAGGCACGCTAAAGAGCAAAGGATATATAATATATATATGGTTACCTGTTGCGTCTCCATGTCAACTTCTGATGGTAAACGTAGCCATGCAGAGAAAAGTAGTGATTCAAGAACGGTCAAGCAAGGTGAGTGAATATCATTTTGTTCACAATAACCAGAAATTCTTGCAAAAGTCTCTTGCTTTTTGGGATAACCAGATATACATATACTCCCTTCTATGACCCCTCCAGTTTTCCTGCCAGCTAAAACATCCATGAGGGTCGTTTTTCCAGCACCACTAACTCCAACCAATGCTGTTAGCACACTGGGTCTAAAAGCTCCAGTGATATTAACTAATAACTGCAATCTGTCTTCTACCATCCCTTGTTGCTTCAACTCCTGAAAAAAAAATTTACAATAAGGTATTCGTATTTTCACTATTTGCCAAATATATTGCACACAGGAAAAGAGCTATTTTTGCACCACAGGGACATCAACAAAGTAATTGATATTGCTGAAAGACATGGAAAGCGGTTGAAATGGAAGAACCATGCCTCTCTGCTTGAAGTATTTTCCTGCCAGAATTAAGATAAAAGAAAGCTCAAACATTTAGTTGCAGTGGATATGTGCCAATAACAAAAGAAAGGAAAAGTCAGTATGGAATGTAGTTCACAAACCATTTAGTGAGCCTGAATGCTGCAAGTATTCCCTCAATTCTATAATAACATTTTCACCTTTCCTTCTTTTCTCTCTTTCTTGAAGCTCTTCCTTGGAGACAACAGCTTGTTGCTTCCCCCAAGCTGGTAGAAAAACAAAAGCATTACTTGAGTATAATTACCTGCTATTTTTTGACAAATCATTTGGCATCAGTTCAGAATTAGGAAACTTTTTTTTATTGAATGCAACAGCTTACGATTAAGATGAGCTAGGAAGAACGTAAACAGGGCATTGAGCAAGATTGTATAACCAATCAAAGCGCCGACACCAATCCAATACCAGTAGCTCTCTGGAAAGAAACTCCGTGCTCTTAGTATTGCTTCGCCTAATGAAAAGTTAGTGTCATTCCCTGATCTCTACAAAATCAGTAGAGGATTAAAATAGACGTGAGAATCCTATAACAAGACATAACTAAGACTAGCATAAAAATTTTAGCATTAGATGTTTAAAGAAGCAAGATTCCGGTTTGGATTTTAAGAGCTCCAGTAGCTCAAGTTACAAGCCTTTATTGCTGTATGTAAGTTTAATATTAAAATATCAGTTTCATCTTTCACCCAGTGAAGTGCCATATCACAAGGTATAAATGGTTTTAGAGCACATCTATGAAGCAACAAACTCAATTAACAGGGAAAGGTCCATTCAAGCCATTACAGGCATTTCAGCTCTCCCAAATTGTATTTTCAAAATTATCCATATATATTGACCATGCTAGACTAGCCAAATAATAAACCACTCAAAAGTTACAAAGCAAATGGGATAGATGAATGATGACCTTATCCCAAGAATGCCCAAGGAATTCATTTACTGAAGCTGCATTTTGAGCATACATCAGAGGAGAAATCCAGAAACCCCACATCCACCAGCTTGGGATATACTCTGTCACCGCAAGTAAAAAGATGAAAAATGCGAAATCGAAAACTAAAGATGTGCAATGAAAAAGCTCTAGTTTTACCTCTTGAAATAATGTATCCTCCAAGAGCCATGACAACCAGCATAGCAAAAGATCCAAAGGTGTTAGCTACTATCATATTACGGCCCAAGGAACCAATGACACGGAATAAAGCAATAGACATTTGGTGCAGAAAGAAATATAACAAGAACTGTCGAAGAAATCTGCAGATTAAAGAATTAAATGACAAAATCTCCAAATTAAAAATCAAGGAAACAAGTTCCACCTGAATTGAATGGCCCATAATTTGTGCATAATTCTATGCATGTTTATTTTTTACCTTGTAATATTAGGATCATATCCAATGACATAGTATGTAACTGCCACCCAGAGACCAGACTCCATGAATGAAGTTGGTATACTTAGGATCCAAGCAGGAACTGTATAGGCCCAGCTTGGGTAGAAGTGCAGATCTCTATGCTTGTAAAGAACAGGAAGCTTTGCTACCAACATTGAAACCTCTGTAAAGCCATTGAAAAGAATAATGACCATGGAAAAATATAGTGCCCCAGCATATAAGCCTCCATCATAGATTGTATTATGATGCATTGCTGTCCGGAAGAATACACTCATTGTGATCAAGGCAACAAGAAGAAGCTGCAAAACAGTTCATAATACTTGTATTAGAACTGGGGAGAAAAGAGAGTGGTGTTGGAGATATGAATATAACAATTTAGGCAAAGAAGTCTGGAAAATCAATTTAAAGTACTAATGTGGTTAAGATACAGCTTTCGTCCTTGAAAAATTTTCAGGAACTCCTCCAGTTATCCCCGAAGAGTAAGGTTGACAAAATTACCTGAATAAATTTAAAAACATAGATAAAAGAATTTCGTTTCATTAGTAGCTTCTGCCAGTCAAAGCTGATCTTGAAGAGTTCACTTCGCTTCACGCCAAAACGAGAAATTGATAATGCTGCTGGATGATTATAGCGTCTATCAAAAGGAACTTCCAATTCCTCAGACAAACTTGTACCAAAATGATATGAACGAAAGGCTTCAACAAACTTCCCTGGAGGTATATATCGATAGGGACGGTTAGATAACCAATACTGCTCTTGATCCTTCTTCGATGTAACCTATAAAAAAGGAGATTAGAGAAAAAGTAACAGATAACAGAGCTGAAATTCACATCCAAGCTCCTTGTAACTTACTTCTTGCAAGAAGTCTGCCACATTTTTTCTTTCAGGACAGCGAAATCCCATTGAGGAAAAGAAGTCAAGAACGGTATCACGGGGTCCCTGGTATATAATCTGCCCCTCACATAAAAGTATAACATCATCAAATAGCTCGTAAGTCTCAGGAGCAGGTTGCAGCAAAGAAACTACAGTAGTCCCATCGAGGGCACAAGTTGAATGCCTAAGATATTTGATGATTTGATAAGTGGTTGAACTGTCAAGTCCATTCGAGATTTCATCCATGAAAAGCACTCTAGCAGGACCAACTAGTAATTCACCTGAAAATCGCATACAAATATAGCATTCTGGTAGACGAAACAAAAAAAAATGCCACGCAGGCATAACACATACGCAGGGTAGAAAAAAAGGAAATAGAAGCCAAAATAGAGGCCAATGTACACCTGTTGTGAGCCGCTTCTTCTGCCCTCCCGAGATCCCTTTAAGCATTTCATCGCCCACCAACGTGTCAGCACATATGTCCAACCCTAAAATCTTTGTCAAATGGATTTTAGTACTTCAGAGTAATTTTTATGACCGAGGTTCAGCAATTAATCACTGGATACACTTTGTAAAATATGGATCAGATTCTTTTTAAAGGGTAACATTTCCTTTAAATATCTTCATGAGGGCAATTAACTTGTCAGCCAACCTGTTTGAATTGTTAGTCTTCAATGAATCAAACTCAATTTAAATTAACTTTGCTAGTCCAAGGTTCAGGGATTGAATATTTAAAATATGCAACAAGCAATTCTCTTTGACACCTTAATATAAAGCTGCATCCTTGCAATAGTTCAAAATATTGAAATGGCTATTTACTATTTTTTTTTCCAATTTTAGGCAAACAGATTGCTAATGGATAAACTGAAATATTTCATGCTTGAATAAAGCACAAGGCAATGCAATCACATGCCCTAAAACAAGAAGTATAACAAATAAGGCACTGGTTTAGGAAATCTGGAAAGGAAAACCTTGTACAGACACATGGGAAAAGGTGCTCTTCTCCTTTTAAATAAAATTCAATTGTTAGTTTGTTTTGGCCCTGCTGGAAAAGAGGTTCTACAGTATTACTTTTTAACACTACGCCAAAGGTGTCTATTAGTTTACCAATTTCCAATAGTAAAGTTTTTCACACAAATACCCCTAAGAGAGAATTCAGAAATCCAGATTATAATCTTTGAAAAACCTACAAATCATGGTAGGTTTTCATGGTTAAGATCCACTAGGATTTCTGAGAAATACGAAGCATAAAGAAAGAGGTGAACTTTAGGGATTCATTTCAATGACAAAAGCTTTCTTCTTTTCCAAAATTGAAATCCTATACTGTTAAACTGAATATAAATGAATGAGATAGTAATAGTTAAAGAGAAAAAATTATGGTTTTTAACATGATAAACCAATGAGTTGTTACTTTCCACAAAGCTTCTAAACAAACAAAACTACTTAAATATGATTCCTGCCTGATAATAGGTTCAAAATCATCCTGATACAGATTGCACTTAGTATAAGAACTGGACATAATAAGAATAGACTTTGTATCTACTCGACGTCCAAGGTTTAAGTGCAGCTTATTTCTGACAATCTTCAAATGAAATATTCAGTCAAAATGTGTCGAGCAAGGGAATTTTAAAAACTATAACTGCAGTAGGCTTACTGTAAGCTAACTTAATGAGTGATCAACTTCTAGAGAATACCTTGATGATGTATTCCACCACCAAGCCTGTCTCCTGTCCCCCCAATGCCAATGACTGGATAAAGATATTGTAATAATGATCAAATCCTTGAAATAATAAATTAATTATCAGGCAAGAAGGAAAGAAAGCTTCAAGTTTACTGGTGAAAGTACCTTCATGAATATATCAAGATCTTCATCAGGTTTTATCCCAGCAATCTTCTCTCTTCTTGCAAGTTCCAAAAGCATATCTGGCACAAATTTTTGTAAATCAGCATCTAGGTAAGCATGCATTTAGGCCTCAACTTAGGCAGTCCAACCGTCCAGGGATGACATTTATTTAAGTATATCTCAAGTCTCCAATAGCACAGGGGGAGAAGAAATAAGGAAAGAAAAGGTGAGCATGAGCTCTAAGCTTACCGAATTTGAACCCAACACCCTGACAGCGTCCTGCCAACTCCAGAGTTTCTCTTACAGTCATCTCTGCCACATGCCAATCCTGTTGACTGACATAAGATGATGTTCTTGGAGCAACAAACTCATTTAAACCGTGTCCATTATATGTAATTTTCCCTGACATCTGCAAGAGGAATGAAGAATAAATGAATAACAAGTACGTGAAAAATCAGGCTAGGAAACAGCGCAAGTTTTGCCATTTGACATTTTGACTTATCTAGAGCACCCACAGTTACCCATTTTACTAGAAAACACATCATTCCATGCATAGTTGCAAGAATAATGTGATTATCATAATCGAAATGCAGACGAAAAAGATAAAAAGTGAGAGACCATATGGAATAGCTCTATTGAACATCACATAAATTTCATCAAGTCCTCCACCATTGTGTATCAATATTCTATATAAGACATCATGAGAATCCAGAGCAACAGTTTTATTCAGTTTAGCTCTTTTATTCTAGGAACCTGCTATGTCATGCTCCTGTATTTTACGGATAAACATAATCTTGATACCTGCAAATTATTTCCAAGACGTCCAGCAAGAGCCAAGAGTAGTGTTGTCTTTCCAGAGCTCGGAGGACCCAACAGCAGTGTCAATCTACAGCATAATACTTGCACCTTAGAATGAAAAGCATGTGCCTTTTTCAGTCACCAGTTAATAACAACGCAAACTCCAAATGTACCTTGAAGGTCTAATAATGCCACTGATATCATCTAAAATTGTTAGCTTGCTTCTGTTTCCTCGATAAATATGCAACTGCCTTAAGAATGCCTTCACAAAGATTGAATGAAATAATTAAAATTATATAAGCAAAACCATAACTAGAAAATTGAATAAAACAAGCTGAATTTTATTCTTAGAATTTTTTATTCCGCATTTTTTTTTAAAAAATAATAGAACACGCTGAATAAAAAGTTGTAAGCATGCTAAAGTTTCAACCTCAGTCATGTTGAAAATAAAGTTGGGAATGGTTGGAAGTGCCCTGCTTCCAACATGTACAAAAGATTCAACTGTCAGATTCTGAAATCGAACTTCAATCTTTGGAAATTCCAAATCTACTCTGTGAATAAACACAAACGAAAACCTTTATAAAAAAAATTGTACAAAATTTTTTTATATTTTTTGTGAGAATAAATCCTTATAAAATACTTAGTGCGGCTACAATTAAGTATTGAACAATTTCTTAAATCCCAATGAGGTCAGAAAACTTGTCGTATATTAGAATTGCAGATAATAATAATAAAAGGAAAGAGCTATGAATTTCACTCCTTAAGTAACAGTAATTTACTCCATTATTAGACCCATTCACATAACTACATTATGCTCAACTGCTTTATGTTTCCAACATGACAAAATTTAAAGCTTAAAATTTAGTTTCTTGTCTTCTCCTTAATCTTCTGAACGTACAAACTATGCCTGGCAGGTGAAAAAAAAAACAATGTTATTTAATTATGGATTATCAAACAAATTAGATAATTAGGTTAATTAGCTCATCCAATCAGAAGAACTATTCCCCCTCTATAGTCAACTGAGCTCACCAACTGATCAACTTGACAGTTGGAGATATATATATATACACACACACACACACACACACACACACACATAGAGAGAGAGAGAGAGAGTTCAAACTTCCAAACAACTCTCAACTATATCAAGAACAGCACCAAAAAAAAAAGATTTTAGAATTCTAAGAAAAGTTAGTGTGTATGAACTAGCTAAACAAGTAATCAAAATCTTAATTAAACTCTGATATCTTTAAAAATACAAGACTTAAGTTCAATGAAAATCTAGGAAGAAAATTAAATTACGCTTCGAATCGTTTCCGCATCCGATTGAAGAACCGCTCGTGATCATCATCTACAGAGTTAAACAGCCGATCCAGCACAAGCCTTTGTTCTTGAGCATGAAGATTACTGACGTCAATATCTATATGATCCCCGATCACGTTCTTAAAAATGCCTCTCCGAACTCGGGCGTAAGTAGGCAGCCGCTCTAGAGCAGCCCACCGGAGCGCATCCTCATCCTCACCTTGTTCTCTAAACGACGGCGTTCTAGTAAAAGCATTCTCCACCGAGTTCCACATTTTAACTGGATCGAGTTTAGATCTGACAGGAAAGTAACAAACCCTAGGATTTTGAGAGAGATAAGCCACATAAAAACACACACATAGATAGAGAGAGAGAGAGATAATATAGGAATTTTGGGGTGTGTGAGTGTTTTATATATATGTGAAAACTAGCTACTTGTTATCCATTAAAATGGTAGTTGAGCTCTGCATTAATGGCGAGCCCTTTTTATCAACTCTCAAGTCTTTGCTGTTCTTCTCTCCTCTTGAGAATTGGTTGATTAATGTTTTTACTTTATACTCTCTCTCTCGCTGCACTGCTCTATTGTGTACGTTAAAGTGGTGCAGGAAAGACTCATAAATAGCCGCGGGAAAGACAAATTTGGCGGGTTTTCATTAAAACTATTACTCGCGCGCGTGGAAATTTAGTTATACTCACCTTCTTCTGGTAACGCGAGTTGAATTAAGGGTGCTTTTGAATTTAAAACGGTTAGGAAAAATACGATGAGCTTTTTTTCTTCCCCGAAAACAATAAACAATTATGCTCCGTAGAAAATTCACGCCAACATTGCTTATAACAACGTATCTCATTATATTAAACAATTCATATATTTTTTAAATTATATTAAAAAAAATTTATATATTATCTCAATTAAAATTCAAAATTTTTTTATTAGAAAATCAATTAAATATGTATAAAATAATTATAATACAATTTATTTTCAATTTAATTTTTATTTAAATATCATCTCTCTCAATTATACCAAAATTTTCATTTTTACCGCTATCACCACACCACCACCACTACCACCAAATAAAAACCAATTAAACTCATAAACAAGAATAAGAAAGTAGCATTTAAAATCCAAATCAAAACCCAAATTAACAAATAAAAACTCCACATCAACCTCGAGAAATAAAAAAAATAGCTCCACGCAATCATTTACAACTTAATTCTCTGTTCTTTCTCACTGTTCATCTAGATCAATGAGGGCCCAATTCGTGTGATGGAGTGAACATTGGTTATTTTGCAGAAAATGTGAGAGGAAAAACGACGACTAATAATGTTCCATCTTTGTCAATTGGTGGAGCTAATAGCAAGAATGAGATAGAAAAGTGCTTCATTTTTGTCTTTGTCTCTCCTTTAAGCTTCAACTTTCCCAGATTCGAAGATGACGATCTTGAAAATAATGATGTCATGGTTGAAAATGACGACATTTTAGTTGACGAGGAAGATGAAGAAGACCTCAACTCCGTCTCTCCTTCCACTTCTTCTCCTGCTACTACTCATGTGGCCGTTCCTTCTGCTTCTGCGATCATTGTCGCTATTCCTAACAATGGTGATCCTTTTTCTGATTCTCTGGATTCTACTCCTGATCCTAAGCATAAATGCGTCGAAACCATGCTTTTTTTTTAAAAAATATTTTTTGTTTTGTTGTTGAATCACTATTGCAAAGTGAATCTTACATGAAACCTAGAGAATTACTAACTCTACTATTATTCTCTTTGAAGCCCTCTCGCTTTCACAACAACGACAATCGTCCCATTCCTAGTAAATCTTTATTTTTTTATTCGATTTTCGCCTCCTCAAACCTTTCTCAAAGGGTATTAAATTTTTGTATGGAACTCATTGCAAAGCGAATCTTGCATGAACTCACCACCAAAGTCTCACAGAGTAGCAGTTGTTTGTGTCTAAAACCCAAGAACAGCACACCCAAATCACCATTTCCCAACATGAATATCACGGTGATAAATAAAGTAGAAGAATTGAGCTTTTTGTTGTTTTATTGGAGTATTCGAAGGATTAATGAGGTGTATTGGTTTTGTATAAAGAAGGTATTTTGGATATTAAAAAATATATTTTTAAGTAAAATTTGACTTTTTAGGGTTTGACTAATGAAAAAAAAAATGAAGAAAGGACATTGTAATTTTATGGAACTAAAATATAAAGACTTTTTAATATAATTTTGAAAATATAGAGACTTTTTAATATAATCGGTCAAAATACAGGACCTAATTGTAATTAACCTTTTATTCAATTAATAAGTGCTAAAATATTTTATATAATTTTTTATTAAAAAAATATCAATACTTTTTTTTATTTTTATTTTTTTATTTCATAAAATTGATATACAACAAAAATTTTCTATACTTTATTTTCTTTTTTAATTTAATTTCCCTTAAAACTCAAATTCTAGACATATTAATTTTAAAACCGAATTCAATAGTATGTAATGTTAAGCATGTAGTAACCCCCGTATTGATAATATTTCATTTAAATATATTTATTTATTAGAATAATTTTTTAAAAAATATTATATTATAAATTATCAATAAAAAATAAAATTTTATAAATTTAAGAGATACATTATCACTAAATCGATTTTATCATCATATGAAAGTCTCATATGGTGGCAGATGCATAAAAAGGATTTTAGTCCTCAGTCCCCATTTTCAAAACCAACTAGCAAGTAGATAATTGGCAGGTAAAAACTGTCTAACCAAAGGGAAATTGCTTGTGTGAAGAGTAGGCCGAAAAAGGAAAATGAAAAAAAAAGTCAAAGACACGCCTCCGATTCTTTCCTAACCTTGACAATAATGTAGTTTATAGGAAATGTCGACCTCGTGGTTTATGGATATGAAGGTGACAATTGAAAATTTTGAGCCCCGTCGCGAAACGGATATGCGTCTTCCTCGAAAGAGGTTTCCAATCCGCTTCCGCTTGACTTTTTTATTTTTAAGCATAAATATTATCCGAGGTGAGCTTGATTTGCCTCATTTTAATATGCTTCTGGATATATTCACAATCTACATCATCCTCATTTTAAAATTTTATAAATTTATATATTAAAAATAAATATGTATATATTATATAACTCAAATACTTTTAAAAATTTTCTCATAAATATATGTATTTATACTAGCTTAAATACATAAATATATATTTTATTTTTATCAAACAATTTAAATACTATTATATAATTATTATGATAATAATTTAATAATAAAAATCTATAAAATTTTAAATGCAGAAAGAATTAGTTAATTAATTAGTATTTTTATTCATATTAATAAAATATTATAAATGTAATATATTTAAAAAATAAAAAAATATTAGTCACAACCACCAATAAATAAATAAATAACAAAAATATATGGGACATAGAATATCAAAAAAATTTCAAATTTCCTAAATAGCTTTTTTAAGTAATTTAACCAATAAAAAATAAACACGTAGAAGCCTAAAGCTCATATATGTATTAAAGAAAAAACCAAGGGTGATCATGGCCCCTCGGTCATAATGTAGTTTCGCTGTTAATTCTACAGCACAATTATTCCATTAATAGAACTGAAAATAATATTTTTCGTGTCATTAATAGTTCATTTTTAGCAATTAATCAAGTTAAAAAGATTAATAGTGAGATCTATTATTAACTAAATAATAAATTATTTAATTATTATGTTGAACATTTAATATTTTGTAGGAATAATTCACTCAAATATGATAAAATATTAATTTTTCTTTTGATTTTATTATTAGTTAATAATAATATGGGTAAGTCATCTAATACTATCAAATTTATAACCAAATCACTTAAATTTGATTTTTAATATATAAATTTATTAATCGATTAATTTATATTTAATTAATTATTTTATATCCAAATCATTTAAATTTAATGTTCTATATATAAATTTAACTGATTAACTATTTCTAACCAATTAATAATATATATATTCAAGATACTTAAATTAATATTTCATGTACAAAATATAACTAATTAATTAATTTATATTCAGTTAATAATATATTGACTAATTAATTTATATATAAATCACTTAAATTTAATGTTTCAGATATAAATTTAACTATTCGCTAATTTTTATCCAGTTAATAACATATCATGAATTAATTTATACTAAATCACTTGATGTTCCATATACAAATTTTACTAATTTACTAATTTATATCCACTTAATAACATTGTGATCAATTAATTTCTATTCAAATTATCAAATTACTTAAATTTTATTTTTATATATAAATTTAACTTATTCACTAATTTCTATCCAATTAATAATATATTTATCAATTAATTTATATTCAAATCACTTAAATGTGATATCTCATGTATAAATTTAATTAATTCACTAATTTCTATATAATTAATAACATATGATTAATTAATTTATATACAAATTACTTTGATTTCATGTTTCATATATAAATTTAACTAATTCACTAATTTATATTCAATTAATAACATATTGATTAATTAATTTATATCAAATCATTTAAATTTTATATTTCAAGTATAAATTTAACTAATTCACTAATTTCTATTCAATTAATAATATATTGATCAATTAATTTATATTCAAATCACTTAAATTTTAAGTTCGATATACAAATTTAACTAATTCACTATTTTTTATCCAATTAATAATATATTGATCAATTAATTTATATCTAAAATCACTTAAATTTTAAGTTTCATGTACATATTTAGCTATTTCACTAATTTATATCCAATTAATAATATATTAATTAATTAATTTATATCCAAATCACTTAAACTTAATTTTCTATATACAAATTTAACTAATTCACTAATTTATATCCAATTAATAACATATAATATTAATCAATTAATTTATATTCAAATCACATAAATTTAATCTGCTATATATAAATTTAACTAATTCACTAATTTCTATCAAATTAGTAACATATTAATCAATTAATTTATATCAAAATTACTTAAATTTTATATTTTATATACAAATTTAACTAATTAACTACTTTGAGTCCAATTTATAACATATTGATGAATTAGTTTATATATTTTTTAAATTTAATTTAATATTTAGACAAATATATAATTGATAAGTGTTTTATTAAGTTGTTGGAATGGACTCTTTGTTGGAATGATCTAGGCCTGCAAGAAGAACAAGAGCATTAGAGGGCCAAACTTTTGGTTTATACTTAAGTTAACAATTGATGGAGTTTGGAGAACCTTAAGGAAGTAAAAGCTCTTCCTTATTCTTTTAGAGAATTTAGTGAGATAAAAAGAAATTAGAGTGTCAAATGAGCTACTTTCAATGGTAAATATTATCCCCTTTTATAATTGTTTAATTCCATCGTTGGATCTTTGTATATGCTAGGTGGATATTTGTCCAATGGAAAGCTTGCAACTTGACTTGAAGTGACCGCCCCTATCTTTAGGGTAGCATGTTTGACAATAAAGATACTTTTTGCTACAATTGCAAATAGGGATGTTGCTTTAGGCGAATCTACCCTGACATGCCTCGGCCCATATATTGATAAGTGATGATTATTATAGCGGCCTATTTGAAGACTTATAGGCTAATTAAGTTTAGATGTAAGGTAGCATCTTGGCTCTATAGTGAGAAGAACCGAATTGCAATACCAAGGTTTTCTTTATATAATTATGTGACATTATTGATGATTGATTGAATTGTTTATATTTTAGTTTTGCAAAGAATTGACTTGTTAGGTATTAGAACTTCTTTATAAGGTCATATATTGATGTTTAATTAAGATTTGAATGAAATTGAGAGGTTAATCTATTAAGGAGGATGCCTTAAATTTGGTAACGAGCGTTACATAGTGATAACGAAAGTTATTTTTGCTTCTGTTTGAAATTCTTAAAATGATCTCACATATGATATATTACTTTAATATATTTTTATTGTTCTTTTTATGGTTACCTCATTTTACAAGTGTTATCCTTATAATAAACTTATATTATAGGATTTTCTTTATTGATTATGTATGATTTACCATGATATCTATATTATGGACTATGTTGATATGAATCCTTATGTTCATGATGAATACAACACCTTTCTATATGATGACAACCAATTGAAAGTTACGATAATATATTTTCTACTCATTGAGTTATACTTGTATTTATTAATATCTTTCACGTAACATGCAGTGGATGTTTTGGATTTCTTGACACTCCTTCCCTAGTGTGAACTTAAGATATTCATGTATATTTTTACTCTTGGACTATTATTTTATCTAATTGCTTCCATGATTGTCTAAAGAATTTTGAATAATTATTTTGAGATGATTATTGTATTTTGGATGAGAATTATGTCATTATATGATGTGTTTGATGATGATGGTTAAACCAAGGGTTTGGAATATCTTAAATGAATTTATATATGATGATTTATGTATGTATGATTGACGGATGATGATCACTATATGATGTACCTCAGGTTGTGACCATGAGATAAATTTAAACTATTATTTTAGCGTTTTATGGATGATTGATAGTCTTAAATTTATCCGGGCAAACACATTTCAAAATCGAAATGTGATAATATTATTTTACATATATTTTAAATTATGTAACAAATTAAATTATATGTAGTATATATATGAATATTGTTTTCAGTATCGAGGTAAAAAAAATCTGTGAAATAGGTATTTAAAATTAATAATAGAGAAAAGTAATTAAATGTAATTAGTTTAAACATTTTAATGTTAAATAAATAAATAAATAAAAAATATTGACATGATTTCACCCGAAGCCAATTTTAAATCTACCGTCCAAGCCAATTAGGATCTTAACTCGAGTAGATGAAAAATTCTAAAATGGATATTTAAAAATTAATAGTAGAGAAAAAGTAAAATAATATTAGAAAAAACAATTGTATGTAATTAGTTTAAGACCCTACGCTATATATATATATATATATATATATATATATATATATATATATATATATATATATATATATATATTTGTTGTGTTGTCTCAAAATATAAAAACTATATTTAAAAAATAATAGGCGAGAACCACAAAAATACTAATAGAAAAAAAAATAGACTCCATTTAGTTTTAGACCCCAAGCTATATATATATATATATATATATATATATATATATATATATATATATA
>CANXYC010376910.1:0-10491 GCA_948193065.1 Aleurites moluccanus
AATTTGATTGAGGGATTTTAAGTGGGCAGATTTCTAAGGAGGAAATTAAGAGAAATTTATGTAAGAAGTAAGTATGAACATCCCATTCGATTATTGTTCTTTGAAATTAAAATGACCAAAGTATTTTATATATTTGATTAACCTTTTGCCTATATATATTTATATACTTGCAAAATGTGAATGACTTTATCATTATTCTTGGATCAAGTTCATATGTTTCTTGCTTGTGAACCCGATTTGAATAATATTATATGATGATGGTCTTGCGACCAATATGCTTCTTATGAGATTAAAACCCATGACCCATGGATAGAACTCTCTTCCTAATAAGAGTAAATTCATTGGTCCATTGTGCACTTTGGGAGCCCAGCAGATAGGATTTTTATCGGTGTTCCACCTAGAGGGGACCAGGAGCTCTAGGCGCATGCCTGGCCAAGCATGTGTGCACGTTAAGGTAGAAAGGCTACCGATACGTATGATATGATATGAGATCAGTTCTACCAGATAAGATTTGATAATACCATTCTTTGTGGGCATTCTTTGTTCTAAATATGAACCATGATTTGATTTATGACATGATTTGATATAGCCAAAATTATTATGAGAACCATGTCTCCTTCAAGCAAAGCTTATGATTTCTTTCATGCCTATATGTATAATTATTTGTTCATGACCATAATGACCATGATTCGATATTCAGTTCTTATTGTATAATGTTCATATCTTACTGAGTTGAAGGCTCACTCCTCTTATGTGGATTTCAGGTGATAGCTTAGCTCGTGAGGGAGCTAATAGAGAAGATCGGGCTTCTTGATTTGTTGATTCCAAGAAGCTTCATTGTAATAATTCTTTTGAGATAAATCCTTTGTCAAGCAGATCTTGCAACTAAGTCTTCAACTCTTTCAACTCAACTGGTGCCATACGGTAGGGAGGAATAGAAATCGGACTTGTGCCAAGTAGCAACTCTATACCGAACTCTATCTCTCTATACGATGGCAAAATAGGCAACTCTTCAGGAAATACATCCGGAAAGTCATTGACTATAGGAATCTGCTCCATACTCTTCACTTCCTTACTAGTGTCCCGGACATATGCCAAATATCCTTGGCAACCCTTCCTTAACAATCTCCTTGCCCCAATGGCAGATATCACATTATATGGCACTTCACTCTGCTCCCCTTGGAACTCAAATTCCTCACCCGAAGGTGACTTAAAGATAAGCTTCTTTCCATTACAATCTATAATGGCATAGTGCTTGGATAACCAATCCATGCCCAAGATTACATTGAACTCTAATACTGGCAATTCAATCAAATCCGCCTCCAAGCTCTTACCACCTATGCTAACCACACAGGATGGATAGGAGTTATGAACCTCAATTTTTTCTTCAACACAACCAACACATTCTCAAGTAAAACACAAGGCACATGCAATTTCTTAGCAAAACAGGATGATACAAATGAATGTGTAGCTCCCAAGTCAAACAAAACTCTAGCATTCAAGGCTTGAATCGGAAGAATACCTGTGAGATGCTTGAGTTTCATGCTGTGCTAGAGCAAAAATTCTCCCTCTGTCTCTACCTATAGGAGCTAATCCGGAAGCCTGAGATGATGCTGTGACCAAAGCATTGAAAGAAATATATAACCCAAGTGGGAGGTTCATAGTAATGGAGATTTGGAATTTCAAGGAGAACAGAAAAGACATCATTGAAGGAGGGAGTAGTACATTTATTGAAGCAGTGGAAGCTGCATAAACGAAGGAAAACCCAAGGCATAACATGCCATCAACATTACATATAAATGCAAAATAACTATAATTCAGCAATAGATATAAATACATAACCTAACTAGTTCGACTCATTGCACCTTTTTACTTCTTGCAAGTTATTGTAATTCATCTAATTTTAACCAACTATTTCAACATAATAATTAGAGTATTCAAAAGTCATACTATTGGCTTTTTATGCATGTTGATTCCTGTATATCATGTAGAATAGAACTAATACATAATTTACCTTGGAGGTGTTGTGCATATAGAAGTTGCTGTGGTCTATAATTTAATATTTAGTCGCACGTATGACACACTGGATACTATTGAATCCAACAAAAAGATGATACTAATACAAATGTATTAGGAGTAATGCTTAATTAACGAGGGCATAATTTGTCTTTCCTGTTTTTTATTACATAACGTATATTGATAAATTGGGAATATGGTATTTGTGAGCTTTGGTCAGGTCTTGTATGTTTGAATGTTTTGATTCTTAAGTTGGATTCATGTAAATATTTCTGACGTTTTTTGTAATTTTTTTTTTGTAATATTAAAAAAAAAATTAACTCTGAATCTATTACTTAAAGAATATGCGTTAGATTATATTTTGGTGTGTCTTTATATTTTTGTATCTAATCTAATTTAATGGTGAGTAAAAACTTAAATCATGTCTTGTTTGAAGTGTTATGGTGATGGATCATCAATTATTATTATTTTTTTATCCCAATGGATTATCAATTATTACTACAATGACATAGGGTGAAAGACAGGTTTTCTTTAGGTAATGGAAGATTTTCAGTGAACACATTTTAGTCTTTTTATACTTGGAATGCTAATTTGATCCTAGAATATAAACATGAAAGATATTAAATTTATAATAAACACTGTTTCAATAAAGATAAAAAAAAAAAAAAAAAGGAGATGACTAAATCTTATAATAAATGGAAAACACATTTAATATTATTTGATTGAATAATTAACTTGGCTCACGTTTTTTTTTTTAAGAATCATTTACTTCTATTGGTATATTTTTAAAAATAAAATTACTAAACTTGTTATTCAACTTATAATGAGTTATCCATTCTTAGAGAGTGTTAGGTAGAAACATAGTTTTAAAAATATCATTTAAAAAAAGTTATATTTCTAATTTTTTTTTTTTTATAAATTTTAAAATAACGTTTTAAATTATTTACTGAAACATTCAAAAAATCATTTTAACATTTTTTTAAACTTTAAAATACTGTTACATGCTTATTTTAAGTAATTTCAAACATTCCCTTAATATGATAATCTTACTATATTGTGCTAATTATGTAATAGCAATTACGTAGTTTTCCTCTCTCAAAATACTAGCTGTAAATTCCAAAATGTTATTTACTAGAGAAATGAATTTGTTAAAAAGATATCACATCTTAGTTTCCCTTTTGATTAATCCTGAAATGCTACATTTTGCTTGCTTTAGTTATGATAACTGGAAAATACAGATTGCATGATAGAAGCATATCGTGTTCTTAAAATTGGATCAGTTATTGAACCGACATTAATTCAACCAGATAAAAGAATTAGTATTATAATATTTTTAAAATTAATTTAAATGATTTTGAGGTGAAAATATAAAAATTAAAAAATAAGATAGGATCAAACCGGTCATTGTAATGGTTCTTGATTTAATAAAAACACCACAACTCAAATGCAAAAGGAAGATGTGAATTGCACCGAATAACTGTAATTTCGCCATGCTCTTCCACACAAACTGCACATATTTATGACCTATTCATGGGTCGGACCTGGATTTGAAAAATGTCAAAATTTCCCAAGGCTCAGCCAGCCCGACTAACGAATAAGTCCTAGATACAATATCACAAACTGTGGAAACAGATGGTAGCTAGGTCAATAAGATAATATTATATTGTCAAGAATCAATGGCAGAAATCGAGGCAAATTTCACACTTCATCGTTATTTTTTTTTTTTGAAAAACATCAGTCTTGAGGAATTGAAATTGAAATTTTATTTTTTTAAAATTATAATTATATTGAAATTATAATTATAATTTCAATATTTATTTCATATAAAAAATTAAAATTAAATAAAAATAATAACGATGAAAATATTAATAGCAGTGATGGAGGTGTTGAGGGTAATGATCGGCGGTCCAACGAGCCATAATCATTGATAATAATAGTCCGGTGAGCCATCGTCATCATCATCAGCGATGATGGTCTGACAACATCGGCAATAATGATAGTAATGGTAGACCGCCAAAGATGGTAGCGGGCTATCATCACCAATAGTGACGGTGGTGAATCACTGTCACCGATGAAAGTGTTGTGGATAGCAGTGGTAGTGAGAGAGGGGTGGCAATGTTGATTAGGGATGGTATCGATTCGATTTGAAAAGTTATTATCAAACCAATTCAATATATTTTTCAAACCAAACTAAATAATTATTATAATCAAACCATTGATTTCTATTCGATTTAATCGGTTTGAAGAGTTATTATCAAGCCAAATAAATATATTATGTTTGAAAATTTTTTAAATCAAACCACACCACTATTATAATTAAACCATAGATTTCGATTCGATTTGATTCAAGTTAAATACCTTCAATTTATCGATTTCAAATCATAATTTTTTTTATAAATTATTATTATTTTATTATAAATTTAAGGAAAAATGCTGAAAAAGTATTGATAAAAAAAAATCAAAAATAAATCAATATTGTACAATCCAAAACTTGTCTATTCCATTAATTAACACACCTAAAATTTATACTTTTTTTCTCAAAAATTAGACTATTTTTTATTAATCTTTAATTAATTTTCATGGATGATATTTTTTAAAATTTTAAATTAATATTAGGTTAAAAAAATATGTGGTTGTATATAAAATAAAATCAAATATATTAAATTATAATGATGGTAATATATATATAACTTCGGTTTGAAACAAAAAAAAAATATTCAAACCACAAATCAAACTGAATTTTCAGTTTATTTTATTTTTAAATCAAACCAAACTAAATAAATTATAAAACTATCGATTTCAATTTAATTTAATTAATTTGATTTAGTTTGATCGATTCAGACGATTTGACTTCCATCCCTAGTACTGATTATAAAATTGTAATTCTTATGAATTCAAAATATAATTGTGAAATTGTTTTTCTAATTTTCATATAGATATAATTCTAATTTTAAATTACTGTCAAATACCAAAATTTCAAATCCAATTCCAATTAAATTTCAGATTCTACCCTTATTTCTATTCCATTTCATCACCGACTTGGCAAAATCTTTCTTATAACAAACCCAGACCAAGGCATATATATTCACTTGAAGTCTTAAACAATGCAAGTAAAAGATGAAGCAACATTGCAATGATAGGAACCAAATTGCAAGTGCAAAGAAAAAATTTAACCGATTTGTTCATGGTTCTGATGACATATAAGCAACGGCTTCCAACCATCAAGCCCGAGATAAATCCACCACATTGCTATTTCATTTGCTTTGGCCATATCAAATTGTACACTTGACAAATTCATTTAAGTTTTTAGAAACCTGCCACCAGAGAGCAAGATATGTTTTATACTGGAGCAACCATTTAATTCCAATATGAATGAAACAAAATAACACAAATACACAACAAAATCATTTCATGTGAAAGGAACCAACAATCCACAAGCTTCTGATGAATAACATATGCAAGGAAATTTAAACATTTACAGATTTTGGTGCAAGTTTTATATCAATACCTAATATAATACTTCCTGCACTTCCTCTTGTTTAAAATTTGTCGACTAATGAATGTGAGTGATTTAAGCTTATTTACCTTCACTATGGTTTCAGAATGGGATGAAAATTAGAAATTATGTGTTTGGTTATAGTTGATATTTTATATCTCAACAAGCAGAAGTAGAAAACTAGAAAAGTCATTTTATTTACCTATTACTCAACTTCAATAGTAATTTCTGATATTGACATAATAAAATGGTAAAGCCCCCAAAGAAAGAGATTTTAAGTTCAGCTTAGAATTATTCCATTCAGTTCAAATCTATGCTTTCTTTCAATTTAGGAACCAAATGATTCCAATCACACATGTTAACTCAAATCAAACAAAATCATTGGTCAATCTGCAATTTGTGATTCAAATCTGGAATTTAATATTCTCACTGTTCAAATAACAAACTAGGAAATAATTTCCTTCTCTATTATTTTCTTATTAGTTATACATTCTTCTTTACTTGCTCTATCCATCTCTTCCTCCTCAGTCCCCAAATATTTGCTATCCTTTTTTCCCTCCCCCTCCCCCTCTCTCTCTCTCTCTCTCTCTCTCTCATTCTTCCTTTTGTCCCCAAACAAAGAGGACAACTCAATTTAGGTTTGCAACTGCTCTAATTATCAATGTTCTTTTAAAACTGGACCCGTCATTGAACTTGCCTGATCACAAATTCACCAGTCCAACTGAGTTGACTCGATCAAGAGTCTCTCTCTCTCTCTCTCTCATTCTCATTCTCATTCTTCCTTTTGTCCCCAAACAAAGGACAACTCAAGTTGGGTTTGCAAGTGCTCTAATTATCAATGTTCTTTAAAAACTGGACCCATCATTGAACTGACCTGACAAAAAATTCACCAGTCCAACTGAGTTGACTCGATAAAAAGCCAATCAAAAGAAATATTAAAAATTTTATAAAATAAGTTTTGAGGTTTTTAAAGTGAAGAATATAAAAATTAAAATTAAAAAATAAAATCGGACTGGATAGAACTAGTCATTGGATTGATTCCTGGTTTCCAAAAACAAGACTAATTCTCATTTATTTTGGTTTCTCTGGCATTTTGTAAATGACATAGGAGACTGAAAATTTTCTATTATGACGATAATTTAGCATATATAGCATGAAAACACATATATCATGGTAACAAAGTTCTATTTTGAGGAATGAGATTGTGAAAGTGAGTACAAAAGTCATACTAAGAAAAACAAAAAGAAAAAAAGAAAAAAAGAAAAGAAAGGTTGCCTTCTATCCATATGGCTCATATAACATGTAAAAAAAATTTCTGTTTTCAAACAAACAAAAGAATAAATTTCACTATTTGTTTCATGCACACACATATGTTTAAAAAACACATATATATAAGAACATATTTTAGAAGGATCTCGGACCCACACCACATGGCTTAAATGGAAGTGTCTTTTCCATTGGACACATGATCATTAAATGAATTATTTTCTATTATACTATTTTGTTCGTTGTTTATAAATATGTCACATTTGTAATTGACCAGAGGCTCATAATTAAAGTTATAATTTGATTAATTCTTGACGCACAAAATCAGATTAAAATCTCATTTGGCAACAATGAGTTCAATTATATTTTTAAAAAATGGAAAAAAAAACACAAGTGCTAAAGCACTACATGTATGCCTGCCATTACTCATTAAGAACATATTTCTGTTGTGTGCAGTCTTGATATTGACTAAAGTTTGAAAGATTCATGTATACGGAATTTGATGTATACTGTAGCAGTGTAGTGCATGGAACTCGACCAAGAGTATGATCCCAGCTCAAGTGTGTGAAAGTTTGTTCTGTATTTCAAGGTATCTATATGCACAATCTTGTTAATAGAAGAGAACTCTCTTAGGACACTGGACTGGAGTACCTTATCATATATCTATAGGAACTCTCAAACCATCATGCGCAAGCTGCACCAGTATTCCTTCCCTACATGCAAACAGTGACAAAAGAGTGTCAGTTTCATAGTCATTAATGAAGATAAAGAAAATAATGCAAACCACCTGGTCTATTGTTAATGATAAGGGATGGTGGTAGCTTTATTGATGAAAGCTCAGTGGCTTTCTTGTGGGTTTTTTTCAACTGCTGCTGCTTATGAAAAAATACTAAGAAAAATTTTGTCTTAAGACAAAATAGAACACAAATCTTAATCCTACTGAACTATGCCAATATAAAATACCACTAAGCTGATATGAATATTTCAGTATACATTTTACTGAACAGCCAAATCATGTCAATTGTACTTCATAATGCATACCATCAATGAGACCCATGATTATCAAAAATAAACTTTACACCTTTTGGACCATTCTGCTAAGAAGTCATTGTCTTTGTAATGATCAAACTCATGGCACATTCCAGTAAAAAGAGCTTGCTTTGGACATAGTCTCTTCACAGCTTCAAGGGCCTACATATTAAACAGTATGAATGGCAGCAGAAGCTTTTAAAATATTCCAAAAAATATCAAATGATACAAGATTGAGAAAAAAAAAAAAAAAAAACCTCTTGCAAGATAAAGTGAGCACCAGGAAGCCCAGACTGTCAAAAAATACAAGCAGAAAATAAAGGACATTAATTACTGAAACTATGAGAAAGCACAAAGCAGAACAGCAACAAAAAACAGGCAAAACTCATGTTATCACTAGCATTGGGGAAGACCAGAACTGAGGAGGTAATGTGGAAGTATGAAGGAAAGGCTGACGCAATATAGAATTTTGGTCAAAGATTACTACATCCACCTCATTTATTGATCAAACAAATGAAATATATCAATTGACAAGTGTTGCTATCTCAAAAATCAAATAAATTATCAATTGATGACACATGTATATAGACTAGCAAAAGTCTATTTTTAATATCTGGCTCATTCACTCTGATTATCCCCACATTGCTCCAGAATTCAACTTGTCTGTTATGAATGAATGAAAAATCAAGGAAGAAGAAGAAATAGAGTATGAAGACAAGAAGAAGAAGAAGAAGAAGCAGAAAAGGAAGAAGAGAAAGAGATTCAGAAAGAGAGAATATAAAATAGGGAGAAGAGAAAAGAGAAATTGAGATTTGTATTATTGATTATATGAATGAATACCTATTTTGTTACAATTGTTTTTATACTCAGCTTATTGTAACTAACTAATTAATTCAGCCTTATTCATAACAATACCCTCCCCATGAAAATCTTCCTTGTCCTCAAGGAAGTTGTTATGGCTAGTTACAACCCATAGGAATATCAAAGACCAAATTCCAACTGTAGCAGCATACCAAATTTCAGTTAATTGCATAACAGAATCTTGATCTCCACTGTAAACTAACACTTGAATGTCAGCCTTAATAAGTGATCCAATAACAGAGATTGTGGATAACTCTAGATTGAGCAGCTCATAATCCAGAATATTCGAACAATCTTCCCATTCCGTAACTCCAACAAGTCTTGCATAGAAAGCCTTCTGCTTATCCTTTCGATTCAGATAATTCATAGTTTCATCCTCCACACAAACAAAACTTGCCTAGACATTTTAATAAACACCTTGAAGGCATAAATTTCCTGGGATAGAAAATTAATTCTTTTCCTCTTCCTTCTCCCAATTTCGAATTCATCCTCTTTTAACATATCAAAACCATACTTTCCTAACACCAATTCAGTCAAACAATGGTTCTCGTCCAAGAATTGGGGCAAAATGTAATAATCCCAATCGTCATATTCAAAAAATTTCAAAGCAAGCTTCTCCATTTCGTGACTCGTTGCAAAACGTATCCACGATTCAATTTTAGGGTGTAAATTACGAAACCACCTTCCATTGTGATCGATATCAATAGCAAATTTCTTGATTTTCGAAGAAGCGTATTGAATTAGGGTTTTCTCGACAAAATCGATGAAGTGTTTAACAGATTTGAAATTATCATTGAGTCCAACAATGAGGTTTGGAGTACGGGTCCATACGTATTGCCACCGTTTAGATAAAAAGCTGGTTTTTATGACGTCTTCTGCTGATGAAAGAAATGAGAGGATATGGTGGATGAGAGAATCATGTAAAGCACTAATGCGATCTTCGTTTTCGGCAGACTCAAATCTTTTGCTTCTATCTTTAATAAAATCACTGGCAGGAGACCCAATGTCGTAGCTTTTTTTTTCTTCGTTTATATTATGACTATTTTCTTTTTCAGCACTCAAAAAACAATGAATTGGTTGTCTTAATTTCATATTGGCTTTGTAATCTGTTTGTTCTAATAAAGAATTTCCCAATTTCGGTAAGTTTTCATCTTCCGATTCTCTCAGATTATACTCAAAAACAAGATTGTGACCAAAAACCTCATTTTGATTGAATTTAGGCTTTGATTCTGGCCTTTTTCTATTTTTTCTACTGAATTTTCCGAGACCAGTCTTCTCATGAGTTCTCTTATTTCTTCAAACGTCCAATCTCTCTTGTTGCATTCTTCTTTAAATTCTTTGAGTTCTGCTGTGAATTTCAAATTTATTTCTCACAAGGTTCGGAGTTGTTCTTCAATTCTGGTCATTCTCACTCCATTGTTTATGGCCTTCGATTTTTCCATTTTTCAGTTTCGAAGATCAATTCTGAATTTTTGCCGATCCGCACATTGGGGATTTAGTGTTCAAAAGGAAATTAGGAAGAAAAGAAAAGAATTATGGTTGAATGTGATTGAATCCCTCTCGTAGAAGCTCTGATACCACTGTTATGAATGAAGAAAGAATCAAGGAAGAAGAAGAAGAATTAGAAGAAGCATAAGAGGAAGAAGAAGTAGAAGAGGAAGAAGAGAGAGATCGAGAAATATAGATCGAGAAATAGAGAATAGAGAAGAGAAAATTGAGATTTGTATTATTGATTATCTAAATTCCTTTACAATCTGTTACCATTGAATTTATAAGCAAACATCTACTGTTAACAACTTTATTTGCTCATTTAGCTTTATTAC
>CANXYC010377028.1:0-21092 GCA_948193065.1 Aleurites moluccanus
TATTATATTTTTGTTGTTAAAATTATTTATCTTAGAAAGTTTAGTTAAAATTAATAATTTACACACATAATATTAAATTTATTAGTGTTGTTATTTTTTTTATTAATTTATAAATTAATTATTTATAATAATATTTTGTTAGATTTAAACTCTTTAATTTTTCAACTCTCTAAGTATTTTTCGTTTAACCGTACAATTATTAAGTTATTATATATATATATATCTATATATATATATATATATATATATATTTTGTGATTGATTGTTGTTTAAATTTTTTAATATTAATTTAGAAATATTATAAAGTTGTTCTCATGTAATATTATTTTGCGTAACATTTTAAGTTAATATTTAGAGTATTTTAATTAAATGTGAAGCATTTGAAATTTAATGAATATATATATTATTTTGGTAATATATTAGTACAATATAAATAAACATTTTGAGTATTAATAAATTCGTTTTGTAAAGTTTAATAATATTATTAAATTAGTTAATTTTTTCTAATATTTTTAGTTAAAATATTAATTAATAGTATTTTTTGTTCAAAAATCATGATAGTATTAAATTTATAAATATTAGGGTTAATTTTTAGCTAAATAAAAATATAATATTTTTAGTTAAAATTAATTAATAACATTTTTAATTAAAATTATGATAGTGTTAATTTATGAATATTAGGGTTAATTTTTAGATAGATAAAAAATATAATATTTTTAGTTAAAATTAATTAATAGCTATGCACTGTGCAGTGCAGGTACCACATGCGCTGTGTACTGTGTAGCGTAGGTACCACATGCGCTGTGTACTGTGCAACCCATTGACTGAAGGCAGCGCGTCCATTACCTGCATTATTAATATAAATGAGTAAAATTAATAGATTTTGTTACAAAATGATATTTTTTTTTTATTATTATTATTTTTAAGAAAAAAGCTCTTATTTTTTTCCCCCAAACTTAACATCGAAAGTCACATTGTCTCCTGAGCATTCAAAATTCATAATTTACATCTCAAATTTGACAAAATTATACCATGTAGTCACAAAAATCTCAGCCACTCTCAAAGAAGGCGCTTGAACCCTGTTAATCAGGTATGATGTGGAAAAAAAATAATTTTTTTATTAATTAGAAGGTATTAAAATGCAATTAGGTATTAATGGGAGATGGAGAAGGTATTAAACTTAACAGAAGTTTGATTAAACCTCTCTTCTCCATTCTAAAAATTCCTTAAACCTCTCTTTCCCTTCTCTTCCATCTTTCCCCAATCAATTGCAAAAAATACCCATTAACAAAATCAATCAATTAAACAACAACAACAAGAAGAAAAACATTTGTGAAATGCGATTATCAGACTCATCTTTCAGCAAATCGATAAACATAATTCTCAAATCTTTCTTTGATCTCTTTTATCAGGTTCATCCTTTCCTTCACCTGAAAATTTCCAAAATCTTTCTCTTTAATCCTACACTCCTCTCTAACCCCAATAATCCTCTCTCTCTCAAACGACCGTTCGATCTCCCGAAGAGTGGATCAGGTGCGGTTGTAAAGCAAGACATAGAAGTAGACTCGCCAATTGTTCATGCAATTGACGCTGGTCTAAACCCAATGAGGTTAATGGGATTTTGTTATTTGGTATGGTTGCATAAACACCGGTGTAAAAAATTGCCCTCTGATTCGTCTTGGCGAACCAAGATTATTCGCTTGGGAAGAAACTTACATGGGAGGCGGTCGTTGGTCATGTTTTGGCAGTGGTTGTAATGGTGATGAAAGTGGTGGCGGCGGCGGCACATTGTTTCTTGTTTCGAATCCATTTACTTAATTTTGAGGACTCATAATTTTTTTTTAATCTTTTTATCTGTAAACCTGTTTCTTGTTTTCAAGAACCAAAAATCAAAATATGTTATTGGTTAAAATCTATCAAAAATTTGAGGCTATTGGTTTGATTCTCTTCCTCTTGTAATTGATCTTTTGGACATCTTCCTTTCAAAAGTAAAGTTTTTATTATTTAAATTAATTAATTATTCAATTAATTAGTCTTATTTTGTTCTTCCTTTGCGCTTATGGTAGTCATTATTAGTTTATTGAATCTATAATAAAGAAAATTAAATATTGTGATAATAAAAAAATCTGGACTTCAACAGAAAGTAAAAATTTAAAGTCAAGTTTTTGGGACCATCCATAAACTTGTGATCAAAATCATTTCTAGAAAAAGAAGAAGCTTTTGATGCCCAGTTAGAATTTGCAAAGATCTGTTTTATTAATAATTCGAAGATAAATTTTAGATTATAAAATTGAGTTTTGAGTTTGATCTGCATAATTAACTTGTAGAAATTAATGATAAAGGGAAAAAATTCCACTTCAATAAAAAATATTAAAATATTATAATTTTATTCACCTTATCACGCGTGCAAACATATGTTCATCGACTCAGGTTTTTTAGATGGTAAAAAATGTCAATTTTCCATTGTTTTGGTTATCATAAAATATGCATTAGAGCTTATTTAAATGGCTAAATTCACGGATCTTACAAATTGTAATAAATTATGTTAATCCTTATAGAAGAATGACCGGATCATTAATAATTAGCATGACAATAAATATTGTAATCTTGTGATTTGAATTTCGAAATGATTCAAAGGAGAAATCATTTAGTGCGTCCAATTTATTTGTCATATGCATTTGCAATGATGATGTTGCTGAATCAAATTAAACTTTTTATTTATATAAAAGGCAAATTATTATTTATTTTTCATGGCCAATTCCATATCCTAAATTCTAAAATTCGAATCTGCTGTGAACCGTATAAAAAACACCGAACACAATTGTTTTACTTAGCTCATTAATCATTATCCTTAACAAACTTTGAATCTATCGATTCTGTATGTATGTTGTCTTCTACATTCGCCTCCAAATATGTGAAAGCAACCCAGAAAAGTATATTGCTCTTGGACCAATGTCTTACCTTCTCACATATTAAGCAACTTCAGTCACATCTTACCGTCTCAGGCACCCTTAAAGACCCTTATGCTGCCGCCAAAATCATCTCCTTTTGTGCAGTCTCCACTGGCGGTGGCGGCAATCTCTTTCATGCTCACCAACTCTTTCTTCGTCTTCAATGTCGATCCACCTTCATTTGGAACACCATGATCCGAGCTTTCGCTGAAAAGAATGAACCCGAAAGTGCTATTGCTTTGTACAAGCATATGCTTGACAGTAAATTCTTACCCAATAATTATACTTTCTCTTTCCTTTTCAAAGCTTGCACTGACTTGACTGATTTGTTGTTGGCTTTAGCTTGCCATGGCCAAGCCATCAAATTAGGTTGGGAGTCTTACGACTTCGTTCAAAATGGGTTGATTCATTTGTTTACGACTTTTGGCTGTATGGACTCAGCTCGCAAATTATTTGAACAAAGTTCTAATAGAGATGTGATTACTTGGACTGCTTTGATTAATGGGTACGTGAAGTCTGGGCAAGTTTTGATTGCGCGGGACCTGTTCGATCAAATGCCTGAGAAGAATTCGGTCTCTTGGAGTGCCATGATCACTGGGTACGTACAAGTTGGATTATTTAAAGAAGCTCTGGAGCTTTTCAATGCTATGCTGATATCTGGGTTTCGGCCGAATCATGCTGGTATTGTTGGTGCGCTTACCGCTTGTGCTTTTTTTGGTGCTTTGGATCAAGGAAGGTGGATACATGCTTATGTCCAGAGAAATAGGATGGAATTGGATAGAATGCTGGGCGCTACTCTTATTGACATGTATGCAAAGTGTGGATGCATAGACATTGCTTGTACCATATTTGAAGGATTGCCAAAAAGAGATGTACATGTTTATACTTGTTTGATCTCAGGTCTGGCAAATAATGGTCAGAGTATAGCTGCTGTTGAGTTGTTTGAAAGGATGAAAAATGAAGGAGTTATGCCTAATGAAGTTACGTTTATAAGTGTCCTAAATGCTTGCTGCCGAATGGGTATGGTGGATGAAGGTTTGAGAATATTTGAGAACATGAATAAGGTTTATGGGATTAAGGCCCAAGTCCAGCACTATGGTTGTCTGGTTGATCTCTTGGGAAGAGCTGGGAAGTTGGAAGAGGCAAAGAGAGTGGTAAGACAGATGCCAATGGAACCAGATTCATATGTTTTGGGTGCATTACTCAATGCATGTAGGGTTCATGGTGATGTTGACTTGGGCAAAGAAACAGTTGAGAGCTTGGTTCAGCTGAGTCTTGACCACGGTGGGGTACATGTTCTTCTTTCAAACATGTATGCCTCTGCTAACAAATGGGATGATGTAGTAAGGACAAGGAAAGAAATGGAAGATAAAAAAGTAGGAAAGGTGCCAGGATGCAGTCTAATTGAAGTGGATGGAAGATGAAACACATTCGTGCTTGGGATACATCTTGCTGTGTACTTAACTGAGTTCATGTTGTTATAATTTGGATTTAGTATGCATTTAAAAATCTCTCTGGATGATAATTAATTGACCGCCAAGAGGAAGCTTGTGGGTATTGCCCATTGCGATTGCTATACATCAAGGAAATGAGGCTTTGCTTTGTTAGTGAACCACTTTTATCGGTTCAAGAAAACGCTGAAATTGACAGCGTATTGATTCGTTGCAAAGCCATTTGGACCCCTCTTCGTGCCACGCCCTTGCCTTCCCTTATAGTATATATACATCACTTGCTTCTACACAAATTCGATGTGGGATTCGTTCCATTCTATTCAGTTTCTTCTACTGACTTCATATATGCGTCAGTTTCATTTTTTATATATATATATATATATTAAATTATAAAATAAAAATATCAAAATTAATAAAAATTTGAATCATTATAATATGTAATATTAATTATAATACTAATAAAAATATATTTTTAATTAAATTCAGTTAGAAGTCTAAAATTCACTAAATTAACTAAATGAAAATATTTTTATTCAGCTAAACTGAATTAATTAATTTGACTTATTTATTAAAAGTAATTTAGCTATTTAGTTATTTAATTAGATTTATTAATGAAAATTTTCTTATAAATAATAAATATTTACGTATATATTTATTTTATTATTTAATTTTAGCTATATATACATTATATTTATTTTAAATAATAAAATATTCACTAATAAATAATAGAATTAACCAAATATTCACTAATAAAAATAGAGTTACATTCATAATTTTATTTTTTATTTTTTTAATTGTAATTATATTCAAACATTTAATAATTTATTTATTCATTCTAATTTTAAATTGATGATAAATAAATGATGCTAATTAAAATCTAAATTAGCACTATAATAATTTGAATGATAATTAAATTTAATATTTATGTAAATTAATGCTAATTAGATTAATATTGGAAATCATGCTAAATAAATTAATATATATATTCAGTTTCTTTCTGGTTCAAACAGTTCGGCTTGGTTCGAACTTTTAACTTTTTGACTCTTTATTTTCATCGATTTTTTAACCGGTTCGGATAAGACAACTTTGATAATAACATTTCAATCATCAAATTATGTCCATTGTATGTGAAAGGTCAAATATTACCGTCTACGGTGCTGATATCCTGCTCATATTCCTTTTGGTATTATAAAAAGTGTAACAAAGAATGTGTGTATAATAAAGGGTTAGCGACCTGACACCTGAGTGATAGAAGCAGTGGCGTTGGACCTGGAGGATGCAGTAGATGTGGACCTGTCATCATGGACGACTACCCTTTCTTCAGATTCAAAAAAGGGGGGCCTAGTTGGTGGCCTGTGCGCCAGTGAATCCTTACTTTTGAGCAGAACCATCACTTCAGACATTGTTGGTCTTAGAGCTGGTGAGGATTGAGTACACATCAATGCAATCTCTATGATTCTCATCATTTCTTCTGCTTCATATTCATTCGGGTCTAAGCTTTCGTCTACCAATTCCAGGTGTGTGCCATTCTCATATAGCTTCCATGCCTGTTTCAGTCCATAATGAAAACAGAAGGATGGGTGAAATTGAAACAAATTAAACAAGTTCAGTTCGAAAGAAAGTGAATAACTGTATTATTATATAAATTTATGCCTCAATTGAGGTCAGCCCTGTAATACTCACCCGTTTGAGTAGGTAATCAGAACCAGGATCAACTATCATCTCACTGTTCTTTTTGCCACTAATGATTTCTAGAACAACTACCCCATAGCTGTAGGTATCCACCTTTTCTGATAACTGTCCATGGATTGCGTATTCAGGTGCTGTGTACCCCCTGATTCATCGGTATTAATCACTATTACTGCAGAACAACAAGTGCTAATTCCAATTTTTTATGTGGTTAAACATAACAATATGAACTTGATTGAATTGAGGCAGGCAAGTAGTCCAGTGGCTTGACACTTGCCAAGCCTTGCAATGGGATAGCTCTCCTTTTCTCTACATCTCCCAATCCAACTCAACAGCATTCAAACTTTTGAAGTTTTACAGCTGGAGCATTCCTATGTATGAAGTTAACTCTCACAACACAAATGTAGGGATGAAAATTTAATCCAACCCGGCGGATATCCGGCCTGACTCTAATAGGTCGGGTTTTAACCGACCCATTCATTGGTGGGGCGGATATGGGTTTAATTTTCAAATCCAATATGGGTTCGGGACGGGAATATATTCATCCCGTATCCGATCCGATTATTATCATTATTAACTTTTCTTTTATTGTTATTATTATTAAAATAATAATATTATTATTTCTATTAAAATATTATTATTATTAAAAATAATTTTTCTTTTTGTTTTTTTAGTAGATAAACTGATATATCCATTTTACTCTTCCCGTTCTCCGTTTGCCCCGCCCTGTACCCGAAGCGAGGTGGGTAAAAAATTTTTGTGGCGGGGACGGGGAGGGGGAGGGTGCGGGTGCGGCTAATGGCATACCCCCGCTGCTGCCATCCCTACACAAATGTGAGTCTAAACACTACCTATTTGGAGCATTGTGAGAGGGGGAATCAAACTTAGATATTTGTCCAAGTCATATATGTACTTACCGCCATGTTTTGCTTATGAGTGCGAGTCTAACAACAATACCTGATGCATGTTAGAGCCAAAGAAATGCTGTAGTGTAATGGTGAATCCTACTTACAATGTGCCAGCAAATCTGGTGCTCAGATGACTCTTGTCTTCAGGAAGAAGTCTTGCCAATCCAAAATCTGCTATTTTGGGCTGGAAATCATCATCTAGAAGAATATTGTTAGGTTTTATGTCTCGGTGTATGATGCACACATGAAATTGCTCATGTAGATAGGCAAGACCCTGAGCTGTGCCAAGGATAATATCATGTCTTTGTTTCCAAGTGAGGGATCCTTCTCTTTTACCTGTTTCCAAACAGAACAAACTCTACTATTAGAAGCAATTATGAAAGGCATCCTCTGCTCTAATTGAAGTTCTCTTTGTTAAATGATATGATAATTATAGCATTTCACCATCTCCTTCCATCTCTAGATCCCACAGTTTCATATAACCAAAACAAAAATGGGTCATGTTCAATCTGAAAGTTTTCCATTATAAAAAGCCATTTAATTGACTCACGAGCTAGGAGAGATGTAGTGAAGTTACCAAATAAGGATCTATCAAGGCTGCTATTTGCCATGTATTCATAGACAAGAAGTAATTCTGGTCCTTTGCTACAACAACCAAGTAGACGGACAAGATTCCGGTGATGAACATTGCTTATCAGTGTGACTTCACTTACAAAATCTGCCTGTGCCCTTCTAGATTGGCCTAGAGCTAGTTTCTTTACTGCAACTATTTTCCCATTCTTCAAAGTACCCTGTTTATTGCCCATAGCAAATCAACAACAAATGTGAACTTTAGCTTTAGTATATGAAAGTTGCAAGAACCAAAGAAAAAAGCTGTAAAGGCAAATATTATTGGAATGCAGAATATATGGTTGCATTTTACTTATTTTACCTTGTACACATCACCAAAACCTCCTTCTCCAAGTTTGTTTTCTTCTTTGAAATTTTTTGTTGCTGATTTCAAGTCTTTATAACTGTAATTTACAGGTCCACGCAGCTCTGTTGCTCCTAATATGTTGCCTTCTATAGAGGAAATTAGTTTAAAATTTCATTTTCTAGGAATAAAAATTGACTAATAAAGCTTAAACATCATATACTTTTGATGTTTGGTGTTGTGTAGTGCTCATCATATAATTTCAAGACTTCCAGTGATTAAAAAAGAACATTGAAAAGACTTCTTTTTCAATAAAAATGCACGTGGAAAATGATTTTTATGTTGTTTGCTTTACCTCTAGAAGCTGCCTTTCTCCTTGAAAGCTTAAACCAGGCAAACAACCCAACTAGTAGCAAAATAAGACCTACACCTCCAGTCACTCCTGCAATAAGAGCTGTCTTTGTGCTTGAACTTCCTGTAGTGTGATAGCACAAGCAAATCAATAACTACACAAACAAACTCTTTTCAAGCTGGAAAATAGAATTAACATTTAATTCTTGTCATTAAAGAGAACTGTCACCTGTTTTTAGAAAGGGTTCAAGATTGATGGTCTGGTTGTCGGCGAAGAAAGGTTTATCTGAATACCTCATGAAACAACCAGAATCAACTGCCCTACCATCTGCTTTAGGAGGACATCTCAGTAGGTTGTTAAAAGCCACTGTCATACAAGCCAAGCAGCCAGTCATATCAATTGTTTGAACACATTGTGCAATACCATACACTGATGCATTATTAGCACCCGCTACTTCCTTCTTGCTGGCAGCAAAGAAACCGTTTATCCTTGGTGTTGCCGTTTGAAGATCTCTTAACAACCCTTCTACGGTTATTTGGAAAGCAGATTCCGGCGATGATGTATTTCGATTCCCACAGTACTCACGATTGGCGTCCCGAGTGGTCTCCCCATAGAAGTCATTCCTCTCATACCTGAAATAGAAAAAAGAAAAAAGTTTGGAGAACACTAATGCTTTGCATGAAGTTTTAGAAGGGTGAAATGAAGAGGAAACAGAGGTAAAGAAAGAGTATAGAATAAAATGTAAATAAAAATTAATTAACGGTTTTTTTTTTTTTTTTTTTTATAAAAACGTTATTCTGTTTTGAAGTTTAAGAAGAATGTTCATTTGGGAGTTAATTAGAAAATCTCCAATAGGACATGATCGAGTAATATCTGATTTTCTTATATTACGTGTAATGTTGTAAAATTAGTTTATAGAGTTTTCTCCTCTCTCCATATTTTTTCCTTTTGTTCTTTTCCAAGTCTTCTTTTTGGTTAATTACTTTAATTTTTTGGTCGATAAATATAAATCTTTTTAAATTTATTAATATGTCTTTTTGACATGAATTTATTTTATTTTTGTTATTTTTGTTCCTTTCTAATTGGATTTTATTATTTTTTATGAGATTTAATAATTTTTTTTAAAATTTTAAAGTTTAAACTTTATGGCATGTATTGTATTCTTTTGAACTTTTGAGAGTTGATCTTGTTGTTGGTTTTTAATAATTGGGTTCACTAGAATGAGTCTCTTAAAGAGTTGTAAGTTCTAAAGTTTTATTTTTCGCTTTTATTTATCTATTTATTTTCATTAGTAGTTAGTATGAGAGAGAACATTTTTTTTGTGAAATATTGCACTAAAATGGATTGTATTTCTACACAGGAAAAGAATTTCAAACTTGAGATTTCTCCAAAAAAAAAAAAAAAAAAAAACAACAAAACAAAATTTCTTACCACTCAAATTGGAGACAAATTCTAATGTTTTCTTAATACTATTATTAAGGGTAATTTTTTGTTTGGATACTTTTTAATAGATATTTAGACTAAGATGTAAATTTTTAATATAAATAAAAAATAATTGATATACCCTTTAAGAAAAGTTTTAGTTTTTTAAAATTAGTTTCTGACACCTTTAAGTCATGGGCAATGGTGGACGCAGGGTATAGTTGCAATTTTTTTCATTTTCACCCAGAATTTTTTTATTTATTTCATATTTGCCTTCTAATTTTTTTTTTATTCAGTCTCTCCTAATTTAACTTTTGTATTTAACTCCCTCCAACTTCATGAATTTTTACTCTTAATTATTATTATTTTTACATATTTTACCCTATAAAAATTTTATCTTTACTCTCTAACACCATAGTTTTTATATTTTTTTTTACTTTTATTTTCTTTTTCTTTTTATATTTAATTCCCGAGTCCATAATTATTTTTATTTTTTACCCTTAATCCTCCTTCTATATTTGACTTTTTAAATTTTGATTAGAAAAAAGTGTATAATAATTTCTAAAATGAATATTAAAATCATGCTTCTAGATCTATTTATTTTGATGAATATAATGAAATAAAATAATTAATGTGGGAATAATAATTTATATATATAATTAATTAAGTTTATATTTGGTGAAATTATATATGAAAATAATAACTTTTATAATTTGATAATTAAATAATAATTTTTAAAAATTAAATTTACATTTAAATAATTTGTACTAAATTAAAAATGAATTATTTTTCAAGTTTTAATATATTAAAATGAAATACATTTTATAAAAATTTTATTAACAATTTATTTATAATTTTTGAATTTAAAATGAATATATTATTTATTTTTAAAATGTTTAAAAAAAATAAAATAAAATAGAAAAAGAATAGTAGAGAAAGGGGTAATGGAGAAGAAGGCAGGTTATCAAGTTTTTGAAACATCATTGCATCTTATAAAATTTAAAGTTTTAATATGAGATTTATGATATATTTTAGAGCTATATTTTTAAATTTTAATTTAATAGACGTGATTTATTTAATAAGAAAGGAAATTATGAAATAATGAAGATTGTGGTTACTCCTTTGAGTATTTAGCAGCCAAGTCTTAAGAATATTTGGCAAACTCAAGAAATTGAGGCGCAGAATAAGACTCGAAAAAAATATAGGGTCACAAGACTAATTTAGCAAAGTACATAGGTAAATTTATACTCTTTAAAAAAATAAAATAAAATAAAATTGAGCAATAATTTAACCATTTTATGTTTTATACACGGAAAAATCACATGCCCATTTTAAGAAAAAAGTCAAACCACAAATAATTTTTTGTGCTTTCTCCTTTTAAAATTAAAAAATTTATAAAATGTCATTCAATATTCAATATTTATATCACAAAATTAATTTTTATATTATCTATAAATATAAAAATTAAACTTATAAAATAAAAAAAATATTTTCACAATAAAGTAAAACCACAAAAAATTTTATTATTAATAAAAATCAACTTATTCAATAAAAATAATAAAAAGCTTTTTTTTTTTTAAAGAAAAAATAAAAAATGTAAATGACAAAATCCACCCACTTGTTCCAACCATCATTCACCAATATGGTTAGGCAGCATCGATGTTGTCGTTGTTTTTCTGAGTTTGTAAATTCGTTTAAAATATAAGAATAGAAAATTCTAAAATATTTAAAATAAAAAACTAATTTTATTTGTAGCAGAGAGAAAAAAAAAAAAAAAAAAAAAAAAACTAATTGCATTGTGGGGTCAGCTTTCTGTTTGTCCCTTGAACTTGAGATCTTATTTCAGTGATCCATACTGTCATCATATTAATTATTGTCAAAATTTTAATTTAATTTAATTAATAATAGTCCTCAAAAAATATTCGGATGACTAACCACCGTAGCCTGAAATTATTATGTTTCATGATTGACTCTCATAATTATGAGAGAAATTTTATTGTTTATAAATTAGACTTTATATATTAAATATCTTTAGTCGTTAC
Source organism: Aleurites moluccanus (assembly GCA_948193065.1). Lineage (NCBI taxonomy): Eukaryota > Viridiplantae > Streptophyta > Magnoliopsida > Malpighiales > Euphorbiaceae > Aleurites > Aleurites moluccanus. The sequence continues at coordinate 11,729 of CANXYC010377028.1, forward strand.
CTTAGTATTCACTCTATATTTAATGTAAATATAAAGAGGGGTGCTCAATCGTACTGAAATTTTAAAGAATAAAAATAATTAAATTAAAATTTTAAAAATTAAATTAAATTAAATCAAAATAAATTAAGATTTTTATAAAATTAATCAAATTTATATCTGTTTGATTATTTTATTTTTTTAATAATTTTAATCAATTTGATAATTTTAAATTTTTTTACTGAAAAATCAAAACTAACCGAATAGATTAAAATTTATAAAAAATAAATCGAATTGAAAAATTAAAATTTGAATCAAATCAAATTAACTGATTATATTATGTTCGATTTGGTTTAATTTTTAATTGGTTTAATTTTTTTTAAGAAATATAATTCTATTAAATTTTTTTTTCTCTTTTAATTAATTTTCATATTAATTTATTTATATTTTTTTAATATAATTATTTTATAATTATATTTTATTTCAAATAACGGTTAAAAACCTCATATAAAGAATTCTATGTAATGGAAAAAAAATTTAAATTAACAAGTTGTATTGTAGTTTACCCTTCATTTAGACATCATTTTTGAATTGGTCAAACTTTTAAATAAATACAAGTTGTATCATTTTGCTGTTCTTTTGTGATGTTTTGTGGTTTTGTTTTTTTTTAATTAAGGCTACTTTCCTATAACTGTATTTAATACACTATTAAGAATCCTATTTGGACTTTGATGCCATTATTAACAAAAAAATTTAATAATGGCTTAGCTGCCGTGACAGTTGTGGTTCCTATATAAGTTTTTTTTTTTAAATAAACTCTGGTGGATAATCCACGTGATATTTATTCAAAATGAAAAACAAAAAAAATCAAAATCAAAACCGACTAAAGTAGAAGTACTAGACCCACCCCAATTAATAGAGTGAGAAAAAAAATAGGAATAACTGAAAATGAAATCAAATTTAATTTAATTTGATATATTTTTATTAATTTTAAATTTAATTTAATTTGATTTAATTTTTAAAATTTGATATGTTTGATTTATTTCGATTTATATTAAAAAATTTAAATAATCAAATCGATCGAATTATATATATATTTTAAAAAAATATATTTCAAAATATATATATATATTATTAAAAAATTAAATTATCAAATTAAAATATATCGATTTGATTTGATTATTTTAATAAAAATCAGTCCGATTCATTTATATTCGATTCAAAAATCAATTCAAATTAATTTTTAAAATTTTAAATTATGTTAATTAGATTCTTTTAAAATTCAAATGTTAACCCCTACTAATTTTCTTTCTGAAATTTGTATCCACCAAGAATTGAATTTGAACAATTTCATAAAAAAATTTAAAATTTAACATGTACTATTTGAAGTTGGACCAATTAAAAAATGATGGCTAAATGATGGCTAAACAACAATGCAACTTGATACTAAAAATAAAAGAACTTGGATTTATATGAAATCTAAATTTGTTGTTTGGAATTATATGCAATTCATTAAATACAACTTGTTAAATAGGTAATGAAATAATATGTCACATCACATCAATTATTTGAGTGAAGTTTTGAATAAAAATTTTTAGATATCTTTTAATTAAAAGTAAAAATAAAAATAAAAATATAAGTATTTGCAAGTCAGAACTTTTTAATTAATAATTACATTAGAAATTTTTTTAAAATTTAATGATTTTTATATCATTTATTCAAAGCTAACAAAACAACTATTGAATTTAATTTTTATTATATGGACAGATTTGAAATGAATTATTATATTGTTAATCCTTTGATAAATTAAAATTAAAATTTCTATGGCTTTATTTAAGGATTCAGAATATGATCATTCTGTATTATGAGTTACTATTAGTTTAATAGTGGGATATTAGGTAGGGGTTAAATTCTAATGATCCCTTTCTCCTTTAAAAAATTTTCAATCTAATTTAAAAAAAAAAAGAAAAAGAAAAATAGTTAGCTTATTTTTTCAAAAGAATTTTCTACACATGTATTTAAAAATTTTCTATGTAAATTAAGGATTAATAGTGACTTCTACAAAACTATCAGACCGATGCTCAATACTCGAGCTTGACTTGTTGAGTCAATGACTTGATAGAACGTTTAACAAACATGTACGAAGATTGCATTAATTATTGGAAAAAGAAGAAGAGAATTTTCTAAAATAAAAAAAAAAAGAAATTTGAAACTTTATTTATAAAGAAATTTAATTTATAAATTTAATTTGAAAATTTTCTATAATTAATCTAAATTTGAAACTTTATTTATAAAGAAATTTAATTTATAATCAAATTCATTTATAAATAAAATAAATTTATACCAAATAATATTTTAAAATTAATTTTAAAATACTTTAGAATTCTATAGTCATCTCATAAATTTTTTTCATATTATTATATTTTTATCGGTTTTTTAATTAAAATTTATATAGATTAATATTTTTAATATCTTTTTATTAATTTTTAATTGATTTATTATGTATAAGTTAGTTGAAAAAATAATAATAATAAGATATAATATGTTAATTTGTATAAATTTTTATTTAGAGTATGCAAAAGGATAATGATGTGAAAAAAATTAACCAATTAGTTTTTTATAAATTTAGTTTTGTATGAGAATTTTTTTTTAGGGGAAAGTTTTTTTACGAGGAAGTTACTTAATTCATAAAATATATATATATAGATTCGAACAAATTATGCCAGTGGATAACAGAAAATATTTATACTTTATTAAAAAGAAAAGACGTTAAAATGATAAAAATTAAAGAGTACCTGAGAAAGCAGCCATCGTATATAACACGGCCACCATTGGCGGCGGAGCAATTGCGAATTTTGATAGAAGCAGCGGTGAAACAAGCAATACATTCAGCAGAAGACATGTAATCTCTACACTGCAGCATGGCATAAACTCCATCGGGTCCATCCAATCGTTGCGCGGTGGCGAAATGATTGCCGGTGATGAGCTTTGTCGTGAGGTCTCTAAAGGTAGCGTTTAGGTTGGTGTTGAAGTTTGATAGGCTGGAAACGTTATAGTTGCTGCAGCCTTCGTTTAAAAAGTTGATTCCTGAATTTGAAACTCCCAATTTCATCTCCATATAACAAATCCATGTTATTATTACTAATAATTTTGATAAGGTTTTGGACTTCATCTTTATTTCCAATAAACTCTTCTTTTCTAAATTTCTTCCTCTCAAATGAGATCGTGAAGGCATGAATACGTTTGATAATTCTATATATCACATATCAATTATCTTATATTTTATTAATAAATCTATTTTTATGATTGATTGATTGGTCTACATATATAAAAGTATGAATTGACTTTATTAAATAAATTTTAAATTTTAATATATATATATATATATATATATATATATATATATATATATATATATATATATATTGTCTTTTACGGTTCTTTTAAATGCATAAATTTATAATTTCTTTCATTTTAGAATAAAATATTCCGCAGCCATGGAAATAATGATTACAAAATTTTGAGATATAAAACATACATATAAAGCAAAAAGATTTCATTTATAGTATCTCAACTTATACTTAATATATTTTATGATACTTTAACTTTAATTTTTAAAATATAAAAGTCATTTTTAATTTTTAAAATATAAAAATTATTTTTAGAAAATAAATTAATATTTAATTATATTTTAGTCCCTAATTTTTAAAATACTATTCATTTAGGTCCAAAAATTATTTAATTTGCTAGTTTATGAATAAAATTTTTAGAGGAAATTCCTTAGTCCTTGAAAGAGTGTATAACAGAATAAAATACTTTTCGATTACAAAAAGAAGAGATCATCCTTTGATACAGTGGAAATATTCTTGGGTTTGTGAAAGCATTAAGCATAGGGACAAATTAATTAGAATTGATTCTATTTATAGAAATACTTCCTTAGAAAATAATATTGTCCATGAATATTGTGGTGTATCATATATAATTAAATTTCTAAAAGGACAGTATCTGATTTTTGGTCAATTAGCTATTTTAGATCAATATACTCCTTTAGTGACTTTTAGAATTTCAAGTTGGAGTGATAATCTAAAAAGGGATTATTTAATTTGCAAAAGATTGCACTTCAGAAAGATTGACTTTTTTTTTGCTCTTTGGAAAAATTCTTCAGGTCTAGACAGTTGGGTAACATTTTTAAAAAGTCGAAAAAGAATTGAAAATACACCCAGTAATTCTAGATAAAAATGGAAAAGGTAGATAGAGAAGAAAGTGTTAGTTATAATCTTTCAGGATTGACTTCATTTCAGAACATTCATAATGAAGTGAGTCTTCTCCTTGAGCAGTTGTATGCAAAAGGAAGCATAGGCGATTCATCAGAATAAAGAAATGCTTTAGCGAAAGAAGTAGGAAAATTGGTGATTGATAGGCTTGATGCAATTGAACGAGAAAGAGTTTTGAAAAAACCTCTTTCTGAAAAAGAAATTTTGTAATTAAGGAAGGACAAAATAGTTACTTATATTGTTGACCCTGATATTAGAGTTGTTAATCAAGATAGTAGCAAAGCAGCTGAAGACCTTAGAAAATCTCTAGGTCTGGTAGAAGAAACTTCTTTGCATTTAGATGATAGAACATTTAATGAGCTTCTTGCTACAAAGAGGGCCAAATATAAAACCAAATTATCCCCATAAAATAAAGCCAGAATTTCATCCTAGGGATAATCCATTAAGGCCAGTTATAACCCCAACAGCTTTTCTAAATCTAGACTGTGAAAAGCATGCTGATGAAAGAATAAATGAGTGGATTACCATGATCATGTTTACAACTAGAGCAGGTAGCTACTTAACTGAGGCTACCTACGAACTTTGCAAAGCCACCATGGTCGGCAATGCTTATAAATTTTGGGATCAGCTAGTAGTTCAAACCTCCATTAGAGATGAAATTAGGAAAGCAGTTCTAATAGATGAGGTTCTAGTTATCATCGTAGATGCCCTGAAAAGAGAATTTTGTGGATTCTCAATATCAACTAAGTCATTAGAGAGAGAACAATCTTTAATGGCATTGATGAAATTACAAATATGTGACATGTGTTATTTTGACAATTATGCATGTGAATTCCAAAAATATTATTATAATCTTGATCTTAATGCTCAAAATTACATGTCAACATTGTTTTTTGCTAAGCTCCCAGAACCATGGCCAGAGGTAGTAAAAAATGCCTATCAACTCCTCCTAAATGAAAAAAAAGTGGTTGATGGATTAGGAGGTAAGATACAGGTAGTTAGGTATGCCTTGAGAAAGACATGTGCTGAACTTCAAGTAAGATAAGATGTAAAACGTCTTCCTTATCTGAACAAAAGTTGTTGCTCTCAGATTGAATATGTTTCTGGTAGGTACGGGTGTACTACAACAAATAAAAAGGGAATAGGAAAAAGATCTGAGTCAGGATGTTCTTCTTGTGATACCAAAAAGAAAAAATTTAAAGGTTATAGAAAAAGAAGAATATCGAAAAATGATAGAAATAACAAAAAGAGATTTAATAAACCTTCTAGATTTATTAGAAGAAGAACCAATCTTAGGGATAACCTAAGTGCCCGCAAAGGAAACCTTTTAGTAGTTGTTCTTATTGTTGGATTTGTGGATCGAAGGATCACAAAGCAAATGCATACCCACAAAAGAACAAGCGAAAAGAAAATCTTAGAAGAATTTTCTTCAAAGATGAGAATCTTGTCTATGAACCAATAGAAGAAAATGAATATTTCGACATAGATTCTGAAATGGATTCTGTTTATGAAGTAGTTTCTGAATATGAAATTGATATAGATGAATATGATCTTTGGACAGCCCAGCTATTCATGATGAATATGGAAGAAGGACCCATAAATGAAGAAATGATCCCTTTAGATACTTCTCTGGTATAGGAAGAATTTTTCCAGTACGATGATCCGTCCAAAAGTTGCCTAGAATGGAAACTCCCAAAGGTAGATATCAATACTATTTACAATAAATCTAAATTCAGTTTTAGGTCAATATTAGATGTCTCACAATCAGAATCTAGAGCTTAGGTTTCTAGTACAGAACTAGAAATATTGGACATCCCTTTGATCAATTTACTAAAAATAAGAGAATTATTAACTAAATCAAAAGGAACACATCAATATATTCATATTGGTCTTGTCCAGGTAGGATTTATACCGCTGTTCAATTTGCCAGCAATAGTCCTGTGACAGCAGCTGTGCTAGACAAAAGATGGAATTTGTTCTAAGACCAGCTAATATCAGGGGTCTAAACTAATCTGGCACATGGTCCAGTTTGGTTCTAGACTTATCTTAACTATATGATGTCAATAAAAGATAAGTGTTTGGGTAATTCTTTATCACTAAGGATTAAATCTATGAATATGAACAGAATGAATTTTCAAGCTAAATATTTAGTATATCACACTAGGATAATTTTTAGACTGATAAATACCACCAATCCTGGAGTGAGGAATATATTTAAAATCATAGAGTTATTCGATGAGGGTTCAAATAACTATAGACAGTTCCATAGAAAAGAAATTAATCCTTTAGAGTTATCCTGGCCTAGAAGTTGGGTTCTCCAAGAACTAGCAGAGACATCACGATCAATAGGTTCCTCTCAAATCACACAAAAAGGTAGAAATATCATCTTAAACCTAGAAGAACCTATGAGAAATCTTAGGATCTCTGATCCTCCTAGAAGATCATATCATGTTCTTCGGTTACCTAGAAGTAATTCTACTTCCTCAGTAATTAGAGAGGAAGTTCCTAAGATACTAGTCCAGGAAGAAGATACACATTCATCTTCAGATGGTAGAACTATTGTAGGATATAGAACTATAAGCTTACATGTATATGAAGATGAAGAAATTAGGGAAAATGCAAGAATGATTAAGCAACTAACACTAGTCCCTGAGGTTGTAAAAGAAATATAAAAAATTTCTCAACAACGGTCAATTCCTTTCGAGGAGGTTTGGACAATGGTATGTCCTAATACCATGGCATCATCAAAGATATTCAGTACAGAAGAATCAGGTTTGAGTACATATATCTCTTTAACATTTAAATTTTCTAGTTACTATGATTACTCTTTGGATGCGTTAGTTGACATAGGTACAACAATCACTGGTGCTAGACCCAATACACTCCCTGATGAATAGTGGAAACCATTGTCCTAGCCTATGATACTACGTATGGCAGGAGAAGAAGTGAACTTGGTAACAAAATTTGCAAAACAAGTTCCTGTTATCATAAGTGGATAAAAGTTTACTATTGATAAAATCCTGTCATTCCTTGATCTTGACGCAGATATCATTTTAGGAAATGCTTTCCTAAAGGGTCAAAAAGAAAACAGACCTTTTGTGCAGGACCACAATTATATCTCAATTGGGGGTGTAAAAATCATATCTCTGTCAAATCCTAAAAACAAATTAAAATTTAGTTTTTATCCAGTTAAAATATTAGAGTTGTGTGGATCTATGCCTTGTGAACAAACATTTAGAGTGCGAGCCCAGCGTGATAAAACTTGGCTAGATTGTTTATTTGATCAGGAATTAAAAGATACCTTTTGGTACAAAGAGTTGTGTTTTAAAGCACAAAATGTGATAGAAAAATCTATTACACATCCCCAGCTGAAAGGAACTAAGTGGGAAAAGTTTTTTTGTAAAACTAACTGATAATTTTAGTGATGACCTACTAAAATTATGGGTGCTAAATGGCATAACTGCAAAACTAGAACTAAAAGATCTCAGCACTATCATCAGAACTAGAAATATAACATATACCAATGAGATGATAGAGGAATTTGACAAGCAGATTCTTGAATTGCTTGAAAAAGGTTTGATTAGGGATAGTAATAGTCCGAATTCTAGTCCAGCCTTTATGGTAATAAACCATGCAGAAAAGGTGCGAGGAAAGGCACTAATGGTTATAGACTATCGTCAGGTAAACAAAGCAACAAAAGATGATAGTTATAAAATCTCTACAGCAGGTGATGTCATAGATAGGGTAAGTCTTAAACAACCTTCTATCTTTTCTAAATTTGATCTAAAAAGTGGTTATTGGAAGGTAAATATGGAAGAAGAATTTGTAACCCTAACAGCCTTCAATGCACCTCAAGGAATGTATGAATGGTTGGTAATGCCATTCGGCCTGAAAAATGCCCCAGGCTTGTTTCAACGCAAAATGGACAATGCATTTAAAGTATTGAAAAAATTTTATGTGGTCTATATAGACAATGTGTTAGTTTTTAGTAATAATGAAAAAGAACACATGAGTCATCTTGAACAAGTGACTGATATCTTCAATCATGAAGGTATGATTTTATCTGAAAGAAAATAGAATGGTTTAAGGAAAATATAATTTTTTTAGGAATGAAAATTGAATAAGGAAAAATTAGGCTAGAAAGCCACATTTCTGAAAAACTTATTAACTTTCCTGACGAACTAGAAGATAGGAAGCAAGTAAAAAGATTCTGTGGACTTGCTAACTATGTTAGAAAGTTCATAAAAAACCTTTCCAAAGACTTATGAAGAATATCAAAGAAAACATTTGATAAAGTTCCTTGGTTTTGGGATAATAATGACACTCAGGTTGTCATCCAAGTAAAAGATAAAATGAAAAATTTGTCTTGTCTTAATTTACCATCAGATGCAGATGAGATAGCCCTAAAGGCAGATGCTTCAGAAAAATCCTGGGGAGCAGTAGTAAAAATCAAAGGTAGAAAACTGGAAAAAATCTGTAAGTATTGGTCTGAAATCTTTAAAGGATCCGAAATTAATTATCCAATCCATGAAAAGGAAGTCTTAGCTGTTAAAAATGGTATAAAAGCCTTTTACATCTTCTTGGCTCCTAAGAGGTTTGTGATTAGAACAGATTCAACCTATGTAAAAGGATTTATGAATCTGAATCTTAAAGAGGCTAGGCAAACTAGACTTTTAAGATTACAAGAATGGTTTAAAATAAAAAATTTATCTTGTCTTAATTTACCATCAGATGCAGATGAGATAGTCCTAGAGGCAGATGCTTCAGAAAAATCCTGGGGAGCAGTAGTAAAAATCAAAGGTAGAAAACTGGAAAAAATCTGTAAGTATTGGTATGAAATCTTTAAAGGATCCGAAATTAATTATCCAATCCATGAAAAGGAAGTCTTAGCTGTTAAAAATGGTATAAAAGCCTTTTACATCTTCTTGGCTCTTAAGAGGTTTGTGTTTAGAACAAATTCAACCTATATAAAAGGATTTATGAATCTAAATCTTAAAGAGGCTAGGCAAACTAGACTTTTAAGATTGCAAGAATGGTTTAGCTATTACAGGTTTGATATTGAATATATTCCTTCTGATAAAAATGTAATAGCTGATTCTCTTTCTCGTGAATTG